>CABFPE010000474.1:290530-304203 GCA_900660155.1 Hofstenia miamia
TTTAATGAGACCTGTACCTGTCGACCTGACGTGAAACAGACATTGATTCACAATATTTAAAGATTTAATTCTCTTTAACCAAATTGTGATTAACTTTATTCATTCTTGATATTTTTATTGAGACCTCTAGAGGTTTTCTAAAAAATGCAAAAAATTATTCTAAAACATATTGGTGCATAGTTTAAAATAGGGTATAATTGAATAATTATTTATACGGGTATGGCCGTAGTTTTTTTGACCCATTGCTGCCAAATCCAGAATTTCTAAAAAACACATTTTTCTTATCAAAATCAATAGAAAAGTGTAAAAAGTTATTAAAAACTGATTATTATTAGAAACCCGTATATACACAACCCCGCCTTTCTTTACTACTGCTATTCATATCAGCATTTCTACTAGTTTTCCTTTTACATCAATGTAGTCTCCCAATGCGTTTATCAGCCTACTCTTTTCACTTTGTAACTTTCTTTTATCCTATTTTTGCTGTGCATTCATCAGTGATTATCAATATTACTGCTCCTGTATCTATGGTTGCCTTGACCATTGCACCATTTATTACAACAGTAATTGTATTTGTCTTGATTAGGTCTGTTACAATAAGAATGGGTGCACAGTCTACTGGAGGCGATGTTCCCTTTAGTTTAAAGTATCCTCTTCCATTTCTTTGATTTGTTCGGATTCTCCCTCGTCATTTAACAAATCTTCATCATCAAAATACGCCTCCTCATCTTCAATAAAATTGACTTGTCATTTGCAGTATTTTTTCGTATGACCCTTCTTTCTACATGTTTGACATTTCAAGTCCTTTCAGTTTATTCACTTTATTGTTCCATCCTTTAGCTTTATTCTAATAATCTCGTCCTTTGATTTTCCAATTTCATCTTTCTTAATTTTATTAGTTCCATTCATCATTGACGGTATCATTGTTTTTATTATCGTCGACTTCTCATTAATCCAAGCATTGTTTTCCATAGTAATCTGTACTCCCAAACCTTTCCTTATCATCCTTTCTAGAGAATCGTCTGCATCACATTTAATTTCAAACTGTTGTCAAATTGGTTCTGTTAATCCCTTGCAAATATGAGAAAACAGATCATATTTTGAATACGTGCTTCTCTGGAACTTAATTTCAATAATCTCTCCACTTGTGACATATAATTCTGTAAATCTTCTCTTGTTCATTTTCATACTGTTTAATAACATATGATTCTGGCTTTTAAAACTCTCATCATCGTAGTACTGTTGATATTCCCCTATTAATTTCTTGTAATCTGTTTTAGTTTCCAAATCCAATACTAGATAGTGCTGATATGCTGCACCCCCCAAGTATAAAGGGAACCTTGCTGCTGCTTGTCTTTGTACTACTTTTCTTTCTTTCATACTCATCTCAAACATTTGGATCCACTCTTTAAATGTTGGTATCATTGTCTTCTTCTTCCAACAGTATTGTTTCTTTGTATATTGGTTTTGTCTCAACTGAGTTTTTACAATTTTCTTTTACTTGTTTAGTTATATTCATAACCAACTTTTCTACAAATTCGTCTTCCGTTTCGCAGTTTTTATGCATCTCATTCTGCGGTTCCCTTACTGGGTCACTTCCAATTAATTTTTCTGGTTCTTGTGTTATTGTGTTTTGTATTACTTTAACGTTCCCTTTTTCTTCCTCTTGCTTTTCTTCATTTGTCAACGATATCAATCGAATTTCATCCTTGAGATTGTCAATCTCAAGTTGTTTTGAGATATTGTCTTCCCTTAGGCTAACATTTTCTTCATGCATTTGAGTCATCAATTGTTGTAATTTTTCACTTTGTGCTTTGATCTCTTTATTCGCTTCTACTAGCTTTTCAATTTGTTTTTGAAATACATTTCTCTGCTCTGTTAACCTTACACTGCTGTCTTGTATAATCTCTTCAATGCGTTTGTCTTTCTCAATGTTTGCCATTTCTATCTCAAACATTCTTTGAGTCAGATTTTCTATTTGCATCGTCAACTCTTTTCTTTCATTATTATTATTTTCTATAATCTTTGTAAGTTCAGCTATTGAGAATTCTGCGTTTTCTTGTTCTGGTTGCAATACTATTTCCGTTGGGGACGTTTCACTCTCGGGGGATATGTTTACATTTGCTGGGGTTCTTTGACTTTGGGGTGTTTTCTGTGTTTTGGGTTTCGACCTTTGTTTTTTTCTTGAATTTAACATCTTCATCATAACTAGAAGTAATTGTTTCATGATATTCTTCTAGCATTTCTTTTGTGCTAGGGTTACTGTCGCTTGTCTCATCTTTAAGTATTTTACCAATTTCTTAATGATCAAGAAGAAACAACTATCTTGACTCGATCATATGTAATAAAAGTACTTCTTATTTGTTACGTTCACTTCTCTAAATTAACCATTTTCCACACCAATCATTTTTCCCTATAGCATTTCTCTCCTTCACACACATTCTTCAAGTGCCTGTCATGGTCGCCATGTAGAATCTTGGCAAGTCACTTTTCGTACTTATCTCAGAGTAATTTATTACTTTTCATAGTTGTTATGACAAGTAAGCTTGACAAGCTCCAAATTTTCTCCTTCTAATTGAGTGTTTGTTCGATTAACTTAAATTAATAAACATTAGCTTTTCTAACTGTATATCTCACAACAACTCACTTAGGTAAAGAGTGATCAATGGAAGACAGGATCGACACCTGAAGAACTGCCATGCAATTCCAGATGCATATTGATCAGTTACAACTTTAGCTTGCACTTGAACTTCGCCAGGAAAACCATTGATGGAATTGGTGTGTAAATAAGGAACTCAGTGATGGAAAAATCGTGACTGTTTAGTAATTTAGTGCATTGATTGTTTTTGTTATTATTCATATGTAAAGGTAATCAAATATAGCAACCGTGATGCTTTAGCTTGTTATTGAGCCTTACATATAATAGCCCTACAGATATAATAATACATGTTAGCCCTTCGTACATGTAAACAATCAATGCCGTCAGCAAGAAAGCAATGTGTAAGTCAGCCAGAGGTCTATGGTATAAAACAATGAGCAACTTAAAGCAAATACCAAAGTAACTATAAGGTAAAAACATGAGCTAACTGAATAACCAACTGTAATGTAAGACCATGAATAAATAGGATTCAATAATAATGTAATAACCATGTAGAGCAAAGGACCTTAAATCATAATAAGTGACAAGCAACAAAGAGTAGGAAATCTATAATGGAGAAAAACCCCTATGCCTATTTGTAACCTAAAATCACCGTAAGGAAATTACAGCTATTGCCCTCACTACCATTGAATAGCTGTTTGTGAGGTGGCTCCAGCATTCCTTTAAATGGATGTGGGAACCACTGTACAATTACCTCTAGTACTTAAACGTTTAGCTTTCCATAAAATAAGAAATAACCTGACAAGAGAAGAAGTAACTCCAAATAATTTGAACATTTGAAACATATTTATAGCACTTTGTAGTAAATAACTAAATACTCAACTAGTACCTGTTTGATCGACTCTTGCTTACAGTTTTCCCTCATAATTTAGTTCTGCCATTAATTACGCAATGTCAGCATTAATTAGTGTACGCTGTTTGGCCATCTTTGTTTTTGCCAAATACTGTCAAGCATAATTTAAATATAAACTGCATAAAACAATTTACAAATCAAATAATCAATCATAATCATGTGTTTACATATTAATCATTATAATACTTTAGTCTTAGTTACATCCATTTTTCCTCTCATCTTGACCACACATGATTATCTGATGGATTATGCCACACAACCACCATTCAAGATGATCAAATCAAGAAGCTATGAGTCACCTCTCATTTCATTACAATGTCCAAATTATCATCAGAACCTAGCTAATTATAAGCACAATGAAAAATTATACTTAAATCTTTAAATGATAACATTGAAGATATCACTAGCCCAGAGCTAAATTAAATTGATTCTAGTTAAAAAACATTAAATGTTAAACTACTTATATATACATAACATCATGCTAATTACATGTAGCTTATTTACAATTAAGCAATGTTAAATTTAAACTGACAGGACAATTAATTAAACTGCACTTGTTCAAATAATTAATATTGAAATTACAAATAATTCAAATAAATCAATTAACAATACAAAACATAAAATTACAGTATATATTAACTATATAATAAATATTTATAATATAGTGGAATTGGAGTGATCAAATTATTTTTTGATATAAGTCTCTATCAGTTCCCTTGGTTACAACAGTCAAAGCCCTATAATTCAATTATGACTCTAAGCATTTGATATTAGTCTCTATTGGTTTAATAAGTACAACAGTTAAATACAAGACTTCAATTCTCCCCTGACTGTCATCACAGAATGTGAGTAGTAAATTTAGTAAAAATCCTTTCCTAGAAGTTTTCAAATATTCAAAAATAGATTACTTTAAATTGAGGGGGAGGTAAGTGAGATAAATTTAAATATATTATAATTTATTGAGAGCAGAGATTGTCATGCTGAAAATTCCATTTTTCAAAGGTGTGACCTGGCAACAATTGGGTGTTAGGGCTGCAAAGCACAATCCTGATTCATTTGTATATAAATTTTAAATGGAAAATAACATGGATTATTTTATATCATCAATAGAACTGATGTCATGCATTTGAATTTCTGTAGGGCCAGAACTAATTTAAGATTGTCCTCAATGATTCACCAAAATGAATTTAGATTTGCTTTGATTCATGCAAACTAAATATTTAATAAATATAAAAGCATTGAAAATAATTAATAAAGTGCAATTTATTAGTGGTGGTGTTGATGCCACACTATTACCTTAAAGTTGTAAGTGAATGTATATATGTCATGCATTGTCTCTTCCTCTTGAACTTCTTGGAATGCTTTTAATATTTCTTTGTAATGAATATTTTTATGGTTTTGCTTGCAGCAGTTCATCTGTTTGCTCTTCAACAATCATTCATCTCTTGATTGATTTAAGTGTTTTGACATTGTGCACCAGATGAAGTAAATCATATTAACATAGAAAATTTAGCTCAGATGAAGAGTGATATCAGAATTCTATGTTAATTGTCAACAAATTTACAAAATAAAATAAGATGGAAGCACTAAAGAAGATCACTTTAGATGAAGTAAAACTGTTTGCCAAAGTTTATTTCTAGATCCTTTGTGTCACTGGATACTAACCAAGGTGGCAGATCACTAGCAAAATAGGTTAAGCAACTGAGATGAGCATTACTTCTCAAGCAATTGATGAAATGTTTGCACCAGTCAACAGGTCTCCTGTAACTGATAGGCCCACCATGGTACATACTTCTGGAGAAACTATTGCTGTCAAAAAAGATAACAGCAATGTAGAGACAATAATTTACATCATGAAAATTCAGTGACACTAATTTATGCATTGATTAATTGTTGTAGTTCCTTAAAGAATATATATATATATATATATATATATATATATATATTCATTTTTAAACACTATCAAAAATATAGACCAGTCTTGATTCTGCAAATCATCATCAGTAACAAATATGCAGGGAAATATATATTTACAATTGACTACACTATTATAATACAAAATTACTGCATGCACACTAGAATAAATTTAATGTTATCATGCTTTGTTGCTTATTTAGTATTTGATATTTCATTATTTGCTTGATGATTTAAGCCTTGGCTATATTAGGAGGTTGTGTTCTTTAAATTTTTTCTTTACCTTGCTATTCATGCATAAATATTTCTGATCTTAAATGTCCGTTAATATGCTCCTTCATTCTTGTTACCAAATGTTGCCTTGTTTCCCCAACATGTGATTTTTTGCAATCATCACATTCATAATTTTAGACAACAGAGGAAACTAACTTCTTTGGAATAGGATCTTTATTTATTCCAAAGAATTTAGTTTCCTGTGTTGTCTACAATTATAAATGTGATGATTGCAAACAATCATATGTCAGGGAAACAAAGTAATATTTGGTAATAAAAATGAAGGAGCATATTAATGCACATCTAAGATCAGAAAAATTGATGAATGAGCACCAAGCTAAAGAAAAAATTTTTACATTCATTTAGCATCATCTACCAGGCTTTGACATCCACTATCTCCTTTATACTACTATAATTGGTGTGGCATACTAGCAGGTAGAGATGTACTAAATTCAAACTGCTTAACTTCCGCATTATTAAACTCCAATAACTATAATTAATGGATGATATAATGAATACTATTTAGGTGATGAAGCCTCGCAGCATCCTTGCCAGTTGCCAGTGTCTGGGCATCCGCCCAAATCTGATCTCCAAGTCAAGTAACAACTGCTCTTCTACGTTCCAATTGAATGAGTTCTACCTTTCAGCTCAGTGAGGTAACTTATGTGTACCCTCTCCTAGCTTGGTGTCTATTCAAGACTTGACACAACTCGACTTAGTCTCAATTTGTAAAGTGTACTATATACTTGCAACCTTGATTGTTACTAGCTGCTTAATTAATTAGGTAATTAGCCATTATCGAAATATATTGGCTTTAATTAAAGAAGATAAATAAATAGCAGCTTCCTAGCCTACATGTAATAATTGATACATACATGGTCACATTATTGGTCACGTTATAGTCATTAATTTGGATCTAGAATCATATAAATGTAAATTCCTAGGTGTGGCTTACTAGCCTTATAATGAATTCATTTTTGTTCTTTCATGTATGATATGATTGATAGTTAGATAAATGGAAGTAAAAACTCTTAGTCATATCCCTAACTTAATTGCAGGTTCGTGGCTTGGAACAAGGAACCTAGAATCGTTCCTATTATGGGATCCTCGCCACTAATGAACACCAACCGTTTAGCTGAACATCATATTAAATAATCAAACTGTAATCAAAACTAAATATAAGAATTCCAGAGAATTTTCTTTATCAATTGCTACAATGAATTTCACTCTATATAGTTAATCCAGATAAGTACCTGTTGATTTCAAATTTTAAAAGTCCTAGGTTTCCTTGTGGCTGGCCAAATGCTTTGATAAGAGCAATAATTTGGGGCCATCATCACAGGCAGCATTCTAGAGTACATCTGAGATCAGAGTCATATGTGCAAAAATGCATATATCTTTTGACTTCTCATTGTATTTTATAAATATAGAGTTTTAGTGTAAAATAGGAGCATATTTAATATTGCATTCCATATGAACAAAACTTTTTCTAATGAATTTAGAAAAAAATCAATAGAATTTTCAATCTATAAACATGGCAATAATAATACTAAGATCCTCTTGAATATATTTAAAATAGAAAAATATAAGTTCCCTAATTATCCATCAATATTTATTTTTATCATTTCACATGATTTTCTTTGTAAAATATTTCAATTTAATAGAAGAAATTCGTTTTGCTTCACGTGTATTGAAATTGATTAGTTTTTATAAAGTTGTTCTAGTAAAGACACAAAATTTTGCAAAATTTAAATTAGATGAGATATTGAATTTAGTATGTAACTTAACTTCAGTCACAATAATCCTTACTAAATTTGGAAAATATCTTTTAACAAAAATGCATTTTTCATATTCATAAATTTTTTTTTAATGAAACAAATTATTTTACCTGCAACATATTGTTAACAGAACCAGAAAGTCATTTGAATTTAATGCTATTTGATTAGTTTCTATGCTAATGATTCAAAGTTGATATTATTTACTTTGCCTTCACACATATGCACCTCCCTAGAAATAGGATGAAATTATTTGTTGACATTACAAAAAATGTTTTTTTAGAAATTTAATTATTAGTAGTTTTTGATGCAAAAAATATTTCTTTATTATAATTAATTGGAAACTAAAGAAATAAAATAATTATACACATAATTATCAAGAACAACTAAATAAATTTAAAAAGCTAAATAATGACATATTTCATCACAAAGTTTTTTTCACAATAGCTTGCACACATCCATTAACCTTACGCAAAATTCGTTCCTCCACTCTGTCCATGTTCACATAAATTAACAATTTCCAACTCCTCCCTGGCCTGGGGATCTCTTTACATGGCTCACCTCTCTTTTCCTATAAAATAGTGTTTTAGCAATGCCACTGTTAAAAATGGTAATGAATATGAGCAAAAATGCATATATCTTTTGACTTCTCATTGTATTTTCTAAATATAGAGTTTTATGGTAAAATATAAACATATATAGAAATGCTTTTTTAATGAATTTCACATTGTAAAATTAATTACTAAAGAACAAACTTAAATTGCCTATTCCTTTTAGGATTGATTGAGCTTGTTTAGGATTGGAAATTCTAATTAATATTCCGTGAGTAGTCAGAAAAATATTTTGAATACTTCACATCAATTTCCTTTTAGACGATATAGGTTTGGTAAAAAACTAGACTTTTATATTGTTCTTAACATGTATGTGGCGCAAAACTTGTCTGTCTGAAAATTCAACAATTCGTGCTCATACTTGCAAGGAAATGAGTAAAGAATTTATTGATCCTGCAATTTTTATTAATTTAATAATGAACTAACTGCAGAATGGAGATTGCAGTTGAAACCTAATTCCTGATCATGCCATTATTACAGATTTCTTGTCCATAAATTTTGTGACAGCAATTTCATTTGCACTGGCAGTAAGTGAGTAGATTTCTTTATGCGCTCAAAGCGGTAAAATAGCTCCACAGGTTCTATTTAGAATAATTTTTTCAGGATAAAATACTTCTCAAGTTAAAATTCTCAATTATATTCACTGAAGTTTATGATTGATCTAAACACATGAAGATAGGATGATAAGGAAAATGATTTCAGTAATTTTGTGATAATTTGTCCATTCATACAGCAGAACTTATTGAATATAAAAATGTTAAAATTTTTTCAAAAATTATCAGTTATATTCGTTGATGATGTTCTTCAAACAAAATGAAGATAGAACCGAAACATTCATTCTAAAAACACAAAATTCAAAATTTCAAATCATTTTGACCTGAGATAATTTCAGTTCTCATTCAAGAGCAAACACAGAACTGTCTAACTTTTGAACTGATTGTATTTACTGAGGACCCCGATTTCTTTACTGATACACTATTCACAACTTCAGCCAAATGGTAAAATCTTCATTCAGATGCTTTGAATTTTAAAATAGTCGATTGTTAAATAATGATTTGTCTTGATATCAAAAGCCATCTGGAAGATTTCAGATGAACAATGCGGATGTTTCTAAATATTTAGGCAACATGGGATTAACACTAGAAAGAAAAAAGCAGTCATTTTGACTACACTACTAATTAGAAAGTCACATGATTGCTACGGTGTCAGAATCAAACATGAATTCACTATTTAAATTGTTTATTGCTCATAGCTAATCATATTTAAGATTAGATTATAATCAGTTTAATTACACGAATGTTTACACAAAATTATAATGTAAACATAAAGTATATAGATACATTTTCCAGTCAACTAATAAATTGGAGACTTATTGGAAAATATTGTTCATGGGTATATGCATTAAAAATGTAATAAACGATTGTTCTGAATAGACTTATTAATCCCCATACACCAAATGGAGAAAGGCAGCAACTCAGTCTTAATTTCACATGGAGCTCTGAGACTATGATATCAATTTAGGGGATAAATCAGATGATGACAATGAGATTGAACACACAATAAAGAACCTGATTAAGGTACAAATCTCACCACATATAGTAGCAAATCAAGCATGTTCATTATTTTGTTGAAAATAATAGTGCAATTGTTCCAGCACATTAAGGATTTGGTCAAAATTCTTGATTTGAATTTTCTGACAATTAATTAAAGAGCAAAGACAGTTCATTATCGTGGGAAATTAAATCAATTACAATGAATACAGTTAAACAATCCTAGCAAATATTTTTTGACATAGCACATACCAGCATATCCAAATGACATACCAAATGAAGGTTATGTCATTCATATTCTTGGTGATGATATGCTCTTGTGCAGCAGAAAACTGCAACAGTAGCATGAGCCTCTGAAAGGACGTTGTCACAAAAATTCATTATACAGTGCTCATAATTAAAAGAGCTGTCACACTGGACTGCGCTATCCCTACTGAAGGATAACTAATTACATTCATTATGCGAATTTATTTTTATCGGGCATAATTTTAAATCATTCTAATTACAACTTTTCTCTAGTTGGCAAATCTAAACAGTAATTTTCTTTTTGAATCATTATCACACCATTAATGGTGTATAAAAAACTGACAAATAATTCTTTTTAAAAATTGAAAACAAATTTTAATGTAAAGCTTATATTATATACAATAATATATCTATTTCTTTTTACGATTGTTTAATTTTAAGATTTTTAAAACTTGTTGTTTTGTTGGTTATGGTTTGCAAATTGATGTCCACTATAGATCCCATTAATGGAACATTGGTTATCCGACAATGTTTGCTATTTAGGTGAAGATACATAGCAGAACATTGTGTATTGAATTTATTTATATGAGATGTCCATGTGTTTCTATAATATATATATATATATATATATATATATATATATATATATATATATTAAATATGTTTCGTAATATTTCCAAAAAGCATAAATATTAATATAAATATTTGGGATATTTTGATATTTTATTGTTCAACATGCATGAAAATCGCTCTTCCATTGTAAAAATTAAGCAAAGCTCCCGTCGTAAGGTACCCAAACTCGATTCAAAACAAAATGTATGCAATCTTTTTGAATAAAAATTGTAGACAGATCTAAATAAAGCATTGTTGAGGTCTTTAACTATTCAAAAACAATACAAATATGTAAAATTCAACAGCTTAATCCATGCATTATTATTTTGATTAGGCGTAATAGCAAGCATACATTTAAATTAGTTTTTTTTGATGTTTTTGCTTGTTTAGAATCATAATACATCCAAAAGTATATACATATAGTATATAATCTGAAATTTCTGACATTTATTATTCAAAATTCAGTATATTCGATATCGCAAAGGTGGACTATCAGGCCGTGCTTAAAATGGACTGATTACTTATAGTTGATAATTAGGTTTAGAGAATTATCAGGAAATATGAAAAGGGAATTCAAAAATTGCAATTTGCATTCAAAGAGCAGTTTAAATTTAAGTACTGCATTTAGAATCATTTATAGAAAATTACTTACCTCAAACAAGGAAGTATTCGGAAATAGAAGAATTTGTTAAAATGCCTCTCTTATATTTGTTTCCCTGTCCAATTAATCTAGAGGATTCTGTTTTCAAACAACTCGAATGCTATTATTTTTCTATTTTCTTAAATTTTGTATTCAAAATCTCTTATACATTGGCTGACCATTATTTTTCTCTGAAAACATTTTTGTAACAATATTTTGTCCAATTTTCTGTACCAGAGTTGTTAGCAACACATAATGTAGATTGCTCAAGCCTCTTCGAATGCCTAACCAGCCCAAAATAGACTAGTCCATAAATTTTGTTAATCATTATTCTAAAGGAAATTAGTGAATTTTGAGAATACATTTCGGGTTGGTCAAGAAGTGACGAAATTTCATTTTTACTGTTAAAATAGATGCTACTCATTCAATAACGATTTATTGTTTTTATTTAATTGTTTCATGTGTTACTGCTCAATCGGTTCATCAATGAGACAGAATTTTATTTTTGAGAAATTCATTTTTCTTTGATTTATAAAAAAACAAAACAAGTCGGGAACGAAATTTCAAAAAGTTAACATCACTTTTACAAGTATATTCCATTTACATCATAACATACTGTTCTTCAATAAAATACGTATATGATAAATTTTCTATTCCGTTTGGATTAGTACACTATCTAATCACCCAATATTAGCATAGTTGAAATATTAATTCAAAAATCAGAAACTGATTGATTCGACATGGCAACGTAATTTTATGTTAACGGAATTTCAATGGCCCTGTTACCAGACTTAGACTTAACCTTTTTACTAATTTTTGCCATCATTCTCCCTTATTGAATTAACATCATTTTAATTAAAGTCTTAGGCGCATATAAATATGCATATATGAAGAAGAATTGTCCTATATACAAATGAGGTTTTTTCTTACTTTGAAGATTGATGTGTCCACTTATTTTACCAAATCGAAAAATTTAACACTGAAACATTAATGCTTCAATAATTGATATAAAGTTGGGAAAATTTGGATTAAAATAGATCCAAGTTGGGGTTAATGAAAGCTTGCAATAAAATATATAACCTTCAAAAAATATGGTTTCTTTTTAGTAGAGCAATATAATTGAAATACTATGGAATTATACATCCCTGAAGCGGGTAATATATACATAGGTCTAGGCAAAAATTATTTTACGTCAAAGTTTTTCCACCAAAGCTATACTTTTCGGAATAATTGTTTTAGTTAATCAATGAAATCGCAAAATTTATTTCTACTCTGCTCTTGAAAAAAGGGGTTCATTATTAAGATATGAGCTTAATTCTTATTAAATCTCTCGATTAAATTAATAAAAAATTCAGATAGTTTAATTTAAGAATCAATTTAGAATTTCGTAGAAATTTGAAATTTCTTGACACAAATGATGATATATTTTCCATCAAGACATACATAAAATTAAAACAGTAATTTAAATGGTTCGTTAATAGCATATAAGAAGCAGCTATAAGCAATATGATGCACACAGACTACAAAACTTATAGATGTAAACTATAATGGTTGATAAATGCTACTCTTATCTTTATATATTTTAACCATCATACAAAATATAGCAACTAAACAAAATCCAAGTTGGGGTTAATGAAAGCTTGCAATAAAATATATAACCTTCAAAAAATATGGTTTCTTTTTAGTAGAGCAATATAATTGAAATACTATGGAATTATACATCCCTGAAGCGGGTAATATATACATAGGTCTAGGCAAAAATTATTTTACGTCAAAGTTTTTCCACCAAAGCTATACTTTTCGGAATAATTGTTTTAGTTAATCAATGAAATCGCAAAATTTATTTCTACTCTCTGCTCTTGAAAAAAGGGGTTCATTATTAAGATATGAGCTTAATTCTTATTAAATCTCTCGATTAAATTAATAAAAAATTCAGATAGTTTAATTTAAGAATCAATTTAGAATTTCGTAGAAATTTGAAATTTCTTGACACAAATGATGATATATTTTCCATCAAGACATACATAAAATTAAAACAGTAATTTAAATGGTTCGTTAATAGCATATAAGAAGCAGCTATAAGCAATATGATGCACACAGACTACAAAACTTATAGATGTAAACTATAATGGTTGATAAATGCTACTCTTATCTTTATATATTTTAACCATCATACAAAATATAGCAACTAAACAAACTGAAACGTTCACAATTTAAATGCATTGCAAAGGAAAAACTGATTAATGCGATCAATAGAATTAATAAATAGAAAAAATCAAAATTTTGATTTACTAGAAATGTAGTATAATAGTTTGAAATTGTGTTATGCAATATCAGACCTTTCAATCACAATGTGTAATTTTCTTAATTAAAACAGAATATATATATATATATATATATATATATATATATATGGTGAGTCATAAGTAACTTGAGATTGTAGGTAAGTATGATTGACCAATCAAAGAATGAATTTGTGACGAAATATTTCATCATTATTATTGACCAATCATAGAATTTGTGACGAAATATTTCATCAT
>CABFPE010000474.1:312351-328681 GCA_900660155.1 Hofstenia miamia
TATATATATATATATATATATACTGGCACGGAATAATAAGATTTTTGTATTTAACGCACTCAATTTGAGATTTGTATAGTATTCAGCGCATTTTATTAATATTTTTAGGCTTAATTTATAAAGTAAGATTCAATCAAGATTGAATTGTTGGTACTATCATAAATTAAGTGAGTATTGTCAGCTTAATTGAGTTAGCTCTTGTCGGCCTTCTTTATTGAATGAATCCTAACCTTAATTCTAACTCTAACCTAACAAAATGTGTTAAGATTTGAATATTTGACGCATAATAAATATTTAGAAAATTCGTATTTTATGTCTAACAAATTTTGTATTTTAGAACAAAAACCGTTCTAATATTATTTGCCTTCAGGCGCCATAAAAAATATAAAGGCGGTTTTAGTAAATCCAAAAATTCAGCAGAATATTACAACTCAATCTCGAGTAAATTAGCAATACTCAATCAGAAAAAAAGAGAAATCATTAAGACTTGAACTCAATTGAGAATGCAAAAGAAAGTTTCAAAAAACCAATTACTTTAATTTTTCGGTTTTTTCAATCACAAATATTTTTTTAGCCAAAGAACTCCGGATTATTGTAAAACTTGAAAATACTCTTTCGAATTCGGTGGTATAATATATATAATATATATATATATATATATATATATATATATATTTCATTAATTTCATGGAAAATCAAAGAAAGTTTTTGGTGTGTAGAACTTACATTTTACCAAAATTTTATATGCTTCTGGGATATGAGTGCCAGGGTTAACAGAGCCACAAAGAAGTCTTCTACGGAAGGTCATAAAATTGCATCGGATCGGGTCTACAAGTCATTCGGGGTGGTTAATATGAGCGAGCGGATTATGCGGAGGAAACAGTCCCAAAATTGCTCACACAATTATGTGGCAGGCCCGGGTTGTGTTCCATGAACTTCAGTATATTTACAAAGATATTTCTAGTACTTAACTAATAAACACTTTATGTATCACTACTGTTTGAGCTACAATTGAGATGAACAGATATATAATATTTAACAAAAATCATTTTACCTATCGGAAATCATTTTTAGTATACTAAGCAATTTCATTCATTGGGTAATAAATAATGCTATACTTACTAGTGTGCAAGATGTAAGTTTCAACTTGTAAAAATTGCTCGAAGGCCCGCCTTAATGAGGTCTTGATTAAGCGCGGTTTTAGAGATGTGATTCTCATCTATCCTACGGTGTTTTCAGATTTTGTATTCACTTATTTTTTCATTAGTTAGGAGCGTTTAATTTTGTTTCTACAAATAATCAAAATACTAAAAAATTCACAGTTTGCTTAGGGAAACGATTTTGCAGGTACATTAGAATAGCTCTCTTCTGCATGTGAAAAAACTCAAATAAAATATTTTTGCAAATCACCTTTCATTTCAAGGGCTTTACTATACTGGTACCCCAGTTGTAAAGAAATCTCTATAAGCTTAGGTGCAGTCCGAGATGCTCGGCTTCCCCTCACGAAAAAATCACAATTCTTTGGATTTCATGCCCATTTTTTGGTCTTCAAGACTAATTTTGAGCATACTAGAAAATTTTAGTAAAATGTTTATTCTAAAATTGAATAAGCTAAAATTAGTTTTAGACGAGTACAAGATACTAATCCGAATATATTTTCACTTATTGTTGATATATTCTATAGCATTCATTGAATTGGGGTTTGTTTGCGTGCAATGTTGCGTTTCTGCTCAAATATGTCATCATATTTTAGCAAAACCTCAGCACATTCTTGATCTGCGTAGCCATACCAATTTCTGGGTACAGTTATTATATGAATAATGGCGTCGTTTCCCAACAACAAGAATCTAAATTATTGTTGTAAAAAATTCTATTTTATGTAACAAAAATATATTACCACAGTAATTATGATATAGTTTATGCATGTCTATGTTATATTTGATAGAATCATTAATACTGCATTTTGTATTGCATGTAGAATTTAACAAATTGCACTAAAAACTTCATTATGCTGGCTCATGGTTGGATTTACTGTTGGGCCAATAATGGGAACAATAAGGACCATCAATGACCCATGAATTCTTGTTGCTTTAGATCCTTTTAGAGATCTGAATTTATTTCATTCCAGATGTAAGCAACACACGATTTGAGAAGAATGATCTTAGTTAAAGAATTTCTGAACAAACTACTAAATTTAATAGACTATATATTTTAACCAAATTTAATTTGATAACTGCTAAAAGTGGGCTATATGGATGTGCCCTCATGAAATATTCCGAAATCAGCAACTGAATGTGAAGTAATTCATATAACTTCTCAGTGCGTAAGGAATATCCAACTGACTTTTGTGGTCTCAATCTTATGAATGTCTTTAAAATGCTTCTTTTAACAAATTAAATTATTTAAATATAATAGACATCCTATGGACATGCAATGGACAAGCATAGAATCGGGCTGAGATCTTAGAACCCGACCCGAACCCGATTCCACTTCTGTGGACAAGATTCAAACAGGTTATATTTTTAATTCAACACCAGATAAAGACATAATATATGTTTACATTTATATCCATTTTGTGCACTAAGTAAATGAAAACTGAAAATTTTTGTCAATTTAAACCAATTGCCATAAAAACAAAAATTATACGTATTATTGATTTTAATAGCATTCATTCTAATGACTACAAAAATATGTTTTTGCAAAATTTGAAAACTAGTAAAACTCCCTTTGACTTAATGCTGTTTTATGTTGATTGAAAATATTATTTGAAGTTCTAATCAAAATAGAAATTTTTACTTTAAATATATATATTTTCATACATTATTACCAATTTCTTAAAAAAATATAGAAGACATTTTAAATCAAATGATCATTTTCATAATGTTACAATTATATCATTGCCTAATATATTCGAATATCTATCCTAACAGTTCTGGTTTACTAATTGATTTTCTTGACAACGAATATTTGTTTTACGTTAATTTTCTTCCTGATTAATTGCAAGACAGCAATGTCTGCTGAATCTAAATTATGCTGTTCTAAGTTTGCGACAGTGTGATTTGTTCTATAATGGATTAGCCGATAACATAACTTCTATAAATTCTCATAACGCCTTTTTCACAAAATCAACTTTATTGAAAAGATACTGCAATCGAAAATCTCTACTGAGATACGAGATGTCTTCCGGATATACTTAATGAGTGGCAAATGCGAATTGTTTGGATTTTAAAAATGCATTGATTGGCTAACATTCAATGGTGTAAGCAGGGGGGGGAGGCGCATGATGAAATGTCCCTCAATAAAATTTTCGAAAATGACTTTGATTGGTAAAATCAAAAACTTTTTTGTAAGAAAATAGAAAAATTTAAAATTTTAAGGTCATAAAATACACTTTTATTGTCTATTTTATCAAAATTTTTACGTTAGTCATTACTAAGATGTCCTCCGCCGGAAAGTCCTGCGTACGCCCCTGCTATCATTTGGATGTCGCCTAAGACATCCTTTGGATATTCTTTGGATGTACTACTGCGCATTGGTCTAACTTGTGCCGAGTATTGTGTATTAATATAGTTTCAAGAATCAAGATTTCATTTGAGTACTCGCACAAGCCTAATAAGAATCCCACTAAAAAATTACTGTAAATTTATTTGCCTACGCTTATATAAGAATTTAATACAACTAATTTTAATTAATAAAATATTGAATGTTAAAAAACTATATTAACTAGACTGCCCTTTCAGTGTTCACATGTTGTCTACATTTTAGCATTACTACAATGTGTTGTCTCCATATACTGCAATTACTAATTTTATTCCAACATACATACCTGCTAAAATTTATTTAAAAAAAACTTTTGATCATCATCAAATTGCATTTATGATATTTATGAGCCTATGTCCTCAGATTTGGAAATTTGACTTGAATGAACTTGAAACCCGATTTGGGGCCATACATTCAATAACTAAAAAAAGTTTCATGAAGCTTGACCAATCATATCTAACATACAACAAAGCTAAAAATGATGTTAACGAGTGTATTCTTGCAAGTCAATAGTGTTTATCTACATACGTACATAATGCATCCATGAGTGATTTATATTCTTAGATGAACCTAAATAAACTATGCATCTAAGAGTCTTCCTTATTTTCTGTTATACTCAAAGTATATTAAGACCTCATTTCAAAAATTTAATTTATATATTTGTGGGATATATCAGAAATAAATGCAATTCTTTCTTTGTTTAATTATAAAGATTCTGACAAAATAAAAGTAGATGTTTGCACAGATTTTAAGCTTAAAAATGGTGAAACTAATACAGGTACAGTGGATAAAGAATTGGTGAAATGCCAGTATCAAATAAACAATCCTAGCCACTATGTAAGTCATTTAATCAAATCTACCAAACAACTGGTGTAAATCAGTGGAATGCATGCAAAGTACATGTAAGCACAATTTAAAAACATGCCCTGTATTAATGATGTAGCAGAAAGCTGTTTACAGGTTGTATGATTATACATTTGACTCAATATATTTCAACACTTTCTTTGTTGTTCTCCATAAGTTGACTTGCAATATGAATAATATATAATTAGCAGTGAGAAAATAAGATAATAACAATTCTCTGAGCTGTTACTTAAACATGTAACCTAGCTAGATCATGAAGTACGGAATGTAATTCATACAGCAATTATCATCATATTTTGAAAACTGACATCTACGAAGTCAAGAATTGCTCAATTGTCCGTGTTGTTTTTTTTAGCTAAAAGCAAGAACTTCACCAAGTTACAGCTGAATTTGAAGATAAATTTTTCGGACACCTATTCTGTACAAGTACATTTTCTAATCACACGATTCTTATTTATGAATTCTCATTGACTTTGCTTTGAATTCGTTCTGTTTTAGAGTAAATAATCGTTAATTGTTATTTGATAAACATTGTTTGATTTTTTTAACTACATTTGCGCGTGAATACTCTTGAGATGAGTACCATAAATTGTTTCACCAATTAATTTTCCTTGTTCGTGAGAGATACACAGGAAAGTATAAAACACTATCCATTTTGACTAATACTGATGAGACGTCAACTTGACAGATGACAAATTCTTTAAGTGGCGACATCTTCTGGTTAAAATGTGCAGAAATTTTTAAACAAAATCTTTGATATATTTCAGACAATGAGGAAACTCATATTAGCAGGTTTCTGCCTTTTGCAGTTAATTTTATTCAACAAAGGCTTCCCTGATGATGAATTCTATATTGATTTTTATGAACTTGGTAAAGAAAGTGCTAAAAATAAATATTATACTATCAAAAGCCTAGCAAATGAATCCATTTCACAATTTATTCAAACATTTGAAAAACAAAACAATTTCAAGATGATGTCATGTGATGGCTCTCAAAAGATACTAAAAACAATTCAATCCTACATAACTAATCCAAAAGCTTCAATTAAGAAAGATGTCTATGAAAATATTAATGGAAACGAAAGAATAGCTGCAGAAATTGTACTTGACAATTTGAATGAAATTGAAAAACTTATTGCAAAGGAAAGTTACGATTTAGCCATGATAAAACTTGGCGTATCTATCCGATGCATACTATCTTTCTATTCTCACACAACATTTGTCGAACTTGCTCAATCTAATGGAAACATAGATTCACTTTCATTATCTAGTGGGACAATCTTAACCAAATTGGCGCCTAATTCCTCCCAGGAAAAATTTTGCATATCCTCCTGCAAAGGGGATTTGTGTTTAACCAATGTGAACACTAATGTAAATTATATATCATCGGGATATAAGAGGAATACACAAAATAAATGCATGCTTGGAGGCGGGTTGTATGATGAAGGGCCCAATGGCATCAACAAAGACACTCCATTCCAGAAATTGTCACCCCATTATCATTTACATGTAAAAGCAGCTCAATACGCTTTAAAGGACTCCAATGTTTATCTTAATTCACTGTTCCAAGCAGTAATTGATTCTAATAATAAGGAAAAACTGTTAAATTTTCTTGGAATGAAATCCTGTTTCAAAACATTAATTGCTGTTATCGACATGTCTGGAAGCATGAGCGACGAAATTGACGCAGTAAAAAAATTAGTTTCTGATCTAATAAAAAACAGAAATAAAAATGACGATATTGTTATTGAATCCTATGTTGATACGTCTTATAGGGTTAAACATACAAGCAGCGCAAAAGAAGCGTTAGCATTTGTTTCACGCATAAAAATTTTTGGAGGCACTGAAAAGCATTATACTGCCTTGGAGAAAATCATACCCCTTGCGCGAAGTGGAAGTAGAATTTATCATTTCACAGATGAACCCGGAGATGATCCAGAAAATAGAGATCGCGTTACACAACAACTCAAAGAAAAAAATCTCGAATACACACTTTACTGGACTGGGCCACCAGAAAACAATAACCGAAAGCGTAAAAGATCTACAAATCAAAACACAAATGATTTGCTTTTGTTAGCCAAGAAAACAGGGGGAGATCTAGTAATTACTAATGATGCAAATGTTGAGCAGTCTGTAAAGAAAATATTATACGAGTATTCCTCAAATTTAGTCCGCCTAGTCTCAATCTCTGTTAGTGAACAAAACACTCTGAGGTTTTCTACTGACTTTACTATTCAAAATCTCTATTTTACGTTTTCTTTGAAAGGGATTCGTATTGACATCAATCGGGTTTTTCCAAAATCACTCATTGATGACAGTAACTTGGAAGTTGTAACCGACACTAGTACAGATGCATATCTAATATTTCGCAATGTGACATTTGGCTCATATAACATTAACTTATTATCATCAATATCAACCATTAAAATCGAAGGAAACAGTGAGTATTTTTATCTATTTGAATTTCAAAAAAGGAATGGCGTTGAATTAGAGGACATTTTTGATAAAGATCGTATTGTGCAAGGAGCTGCTCTTTACCTTAAAACTGAATTAATTGGTAGAAAAAGTGGCTTAGATCACACATTCAAATACATTTCTTTTCAAGATACAAGTGGAAATGTCATTTCCAAATACACTGTAAAGCAAATAAATCTTGATGTTGCCTATACTCTAGTTTCCATTCCTTATGTGCCATTTGTTATTCTTGTTCACAGTTTTATCAAATGGAATAAATTAAAGAGTGACATGCAACGTCAATCAAGTGACACCTTCTACCCGAAATCCCTAACAATTTCCAACAACTTTGATTATAATATTGATCTTAGAGAAGGCTCCAAGTACACATTTCATGTCAAAATAATGAATGCAAGCACTGATGTTACTATCTCAATTAAAAGTAAAACAAATCCTTCGAATGGAAAAGTAAAATTAAATTACTCACCACAAGGCAAAACTGTTATACCATATAAAGATTCTTCAATGTCTTTGCCAATTACGATTGAAATAAAAAAAGCTGCTGAGAGTTTTACAGGAACTTTGTATATTAATGCTAAATCCGGCAGCCAAGAAGATAGCACCACTGTAAGTTTCTTTATTTTTTCTAAATATACTGATACCTCTCCTCCTTCATGCAATGTTAGTTTTATAAACTTAAACCAGGTTTGTGCCAATTTTTTCACAGAAGCAATTTGCTCTACAAAGCAGATGACGGCAAATTTATCTTTAGAAGATGACAAAGGTTTAAGTCTTCTAACTCTACAAAAGAATGGAGCATTTGGTGGCAAATTGGAAAAACAAAGTTTGTCTTCAGCAAAAGTTATCACCAAAATTGTGGTAGATTGCTGCTACGAAAGCTACAATTTTCATGTCACTGATACAAGTGGTAACATCAAAATATGTCCGTCGTTAAGTCGCCCTTCATACAATTTGCTGGAATTTGAAATAATTCAGGAGTTATCATCTGAGATGCTATATCTAAGAATTGTGAAATATTCCAACATATCATTTAACATTACTGTTGAAATGGAATCAAATGTGCCATTTTCATACAACCTTCATGATAAAAACAAAGGCAATGAAAAGAAATCTCACACCCTCCAAATACCTTTGATTTTAAATGAAATTTACATAAAAGTATTTTTTGATTTTGCTTCAGATGGTCCTACGGAAGTTCTGTTTTATGGCAAGGTTTTTCCTACACTTACACAATTCAAAGCCATTAAATTTTCCAAAAGCTTTCGTAAACCCAAGTCAGATGATTACAACATAATACGTTTAATAGTTATAGGCACATTCGCTACTCTTGGGTTAGCAGTCTTTTTTATGATGTGCTTTTTGAAATTTAGAAGAGTTCTTTTTGTTAATTCCATCAGAATACTTCGTGAAAATCTAGATTTGACATCCTTCTCTTGATTTTCGTGTAAACCGAATTGTAATATTATTCCCTTTGTCTTTTATACCACTAGTTCGATTTTAAATATACAGTCTTTGGTATTATTCTTTTTTATAGATAAATATATATTTATTAATCAAAAATCAATCTTATGGATCCTATAGGTAAGTATCAACATAATCTGAAATAATAATAGAAGTTTTCTAAAAACCTAGCTACATTTTAAATGGCACTTTTATTTTGAATTGCTACATGCATGTAGTATTACCGTATGATTTCTCATTCGCGCATTGTCTATGAATCACAATGCTAAACATTCAAAATTACTTAGATGTAATACATTAATGCATTATTCACTGTGGGTATTGAGTACAATCTCTAGAAGTGAAGATCCCACACTCTTGATAACTATCCCTAAAAACTCACAGCTTCTATACTTTGCATTCAACCTAACCTTAATACATTGAATTTTTCATGAGTTCTGCCGAGGGCCTACCGTTGAAAGCTTTGGTGATATGCTGGAGACGAAATTCATAATGAGGCAATAAATATTATTTCATGCAGAGAGCTTTAACAAGTGCATTTTCCAATAATTCCATATGCAAATCATGATAACCTTCTATAATGCAGTCGTGCTACATTTGCTTTAAAGCAAGTAGAATCTAAATGGTCACTGAAATGATTGCTTAAGCTGTGGTTAGATTATCAATTGCTAGCAAGAGCAGTTACAAATTACGTCACATTGCCTATTATCTCGGATGGCTAGAAATATGATTCTACTAAAATGTGACGGATCACGCGTGACCATTCACATCCTCTGATCGTATCTTAAACAATTAATCAATCTTACATCTAATGAAGTGTAATGGATTTTTAGAAGTGTATATTAGTCTTAGAAGCTCAGATATCTAAAGGCCTACTCCCCTGATTTTACATTTTGAATGCCATTTTTAACGTACTTCAAGCAATTGAATATATTTGTTGAAAATCTTGTTTTCTGCAAGTTCCCTAATCCCAGATAACAATTTAAGGTCTAAACAACGTTGTTTTGGGTTGTTATGTGGTTGTCATATGCCTTCCTGTAGTCTATCAATGAAATTGCTAAGTTTGTCTTCCTTCTTCTTCTTCTTCTTATTATTATTATTATTATTATTATTATTATTATTATTATTATTATTATTGACAATGAAATCAATCATTCTTCACAAAATTACACTTATCACGTACATTGTCATTCTGGAATTAAGCTGATAAAATTGTGTATTACAGAATCAGACATTTATACTTATCCTCAGCATATGGGACGTTGTTTAGTAATTTCGTTACTCAATATTTGAAATGATCTAAATTTGTTATTCATAACCAGATATGGAAAAGATGAAATAAATTTAAAGAAAAACTGATTATTCCGAAACAGAGCACGAAATACATTGAATTTTATATAAGGTATGATTAAAAAATTGAAAAATAAAGTGCATATTTCGGAACTTTTACATTAGTATCATATACTTTTCTAAATCTCAATTTGGAATCTTCAATTTCAGTGTATATGCTTTTTTTGAAGTATCTATCATATCAAATTTTGTTGGAGCAAACCGGAATATTAAAGAAATTTTTTTAACATGTATTATAAATATGGGCCATGTTGTCCGGATTCGAGCAGCCTTTGGCCTAAATTTTCGGCCTATTTTCGTCTCTCGTCATATTTCTTAATCAGAATTTTCCTTGCTAAGCACATATAAAATATGTTAAATAGAATACATTTCAGATCATTTCCTTGTAGTACTGACTACTTGCAATCCTTAATTAATAGGCGTACTACTGCTGCAATCCCTTACATCATAATGCAATAAGAAATTGTTTTGAAAAGTAAGCGTCATTCCTGATAAAGAACTAAATAATTTTTGGTGTCTCAGACTAAAATATGCATCAAAGTATTACATTGTGGATGAAAACGTACTTAGAAAAAATATAATTTAATGCAATTCTAGTTAAGTGATTGTCTAGTTTGGCGAGAAAGTAAACATAGAAGAAATGTTACTCACAAATATCTCATCATGTCAATATTTGGCCAAATGTATTGAATTTTGATAATTATATTGATCAATATAAATGTTAAACTTTTCACAGTTGAATTATTCTTGGTGCTATTTCGATGTATTCAAATAATAAATAAAGCAAAAAGCCTTTTGAAAATATATTTGTAGAAATTCTTTCGATTCTCATTCTTATTCATTTAATCATTTAATGTTTAATTCGAATGAAGTTTTTAAAACAGTAATTTCCTATCAAATTAAACCAACATGAGATAATAAATAATAAATTCAGGCAATTGGATCGAATTACAGAAGTTAATTAAATTTTGATTTTAGTTTTTTGGCATTACTATTAGAAAACAAATTGATGTCTTTTATTGAGGCTTAGTCTTCAATAGCTGTATTCCAATTTACTTGCATTGTACAACCTGCAGTGTATATATTTACAAAGTTGCAAATGAATATATACAATATATACATATATACATATATACATATATACAAGAAATACAAATAAACATAAATTAAGCTACGAAAAAAGACAATTAATACATAAAAAACAAACAGTATATATATATATATATATATATATATATATATATATATATATATACAACAAAACAAAAACAAAAAATCAACTAATAAAAAAGATTCAAATGTTTCGACAGTGCTTAGAATATCCGTAATTGTATTGATCAGCTAGCAGGTTTTCTTTTAGCAGTTTTTGAAATGTCTTAAGACTTGGTTATTTCCGAATATGAACAGGGAGGATGCTAAGCATACAACCATTAGTATACTTCTAGGAATTGCAAAACTATGATGAAACAAATATTTCAAGTCACTGCAGTCTTTTTCTTATTAGAACATTAAAGGCAAATATGAGCATTGTGTTTGATATAGAACGTTATTTTAAGAAAAATATTTAAACTTTTTATCAGTGCATTTTTAAGCTTCATCAACAAGAAAGTCGGGTGATTAGCTCATCCCATCTGAACAATATTAAAGTTTTTCGATCTGCGATGCTGACTCATGTATTTTCTTTATAATTTCTTTAGTTGCCAATACTAAACAATATACATGCTTTGATTTTCTTATTTACTAGAGAAGCTCGCTAGTTTGAAATGGTATGGAATTATAAAAACCATGCCTATTAGCATACGTAAGAACTTGCGTGCCATGCTCCCATTAAACAGGCACTGTTGTTAGTACTCTTTAAAGTGTAATAAGCAATATGAATCCGTATTAGTTATGGACATGGTATATAAATTCAGGCTTAGTCTCGCTCTAGGAAATTTTAGGCATGGACTGAATCTGATCTTGCTCATTAAAATTCGGCCCATTTAATTTTTAAATTTCAGCACTCCTTCCGTATAATACTTCCGCCCAAACAAGCCCAGTCCAGCCTAGCCCAGTCCAGCCCAGCCCATTTCCTTCTCTAACTTGTTTTAACCCTATTCTTAATCGGCTTTTTACATGCGTCATCTGTTCCTGAATAATTAGAGAACCGCCTTGAAATTTGGTAGGTAGCTTCTCTTAACAGAATTTTAAATATGCATATTGATATTGCATTTTCTTAGCATATTTGTAGCTGATGTCAGCATTTTTCAAGATGAAGTCAGCAAGATATTGCATTTCCAATAACATCACACAGATAGAATTAGTCAATTCATTTTGTCCTATTTTTTAGTTGCGATACAATAAGGTCACTGTGTTGCACACATTCAAAGAAAACTGCATCATAGGGAATAAAATGAGTTAAATATGAAAGAAAAATATTCAAAATTAAAATATGTTAGTACTATTCGCTGACAAAATGAGAATGAAATTTTTTTTGTGCAAAGATATTGCATCAATTTTTTCAAGAAAGGCAAAAAGCAACACTCATGCGATGAAAACTTTCTATGAGCCTTCAGATCAACACAAATTTGATTTTTTAAAAAAATGGGGTTGAGATGTAATTTTGCACCCCTATTAAAAATAGTGTAAATTAGTTATAAAAGTTTCGAAACATTAAAGCCAAAATTACAATTTCAAGACAGTATTAAAAACTGTAATAATAATTCATACTCTTTACTACAATATAGTTTCCTTTATGGTATGCAACCAATTGAATTGGGAAATTTACAGACTTTTTCATATACGCTTTGTTTTTTAAATGTCCAGGGAAGTTTTGTTCAGCTATAAAGTAAGTCTCACATTCTTCATATTTATGTCGGTTTTAATATGGTTCCTAAAATTTGTAATTTTTCACTGGGAAAGAGAATTTTATATAGAAGCTAAGAAATTCCTTCAATGTTACTAAGATTTTTCAGGACAAAATTGCGTTTCAGCATTTCTCAAATCACTATATATTATCAAGTTTGTTGGTTAACAAGAAATAAATTCTGCAAAACACATAAATTAAGTTTCATCAAAAAGAATATGTGATGCAAAAATATGCTGTTAACAATGACGGGTACATCCGACTTATCTTATCAGGGAAGTGGATTGAAAAATGGCCTCGTGTGCAGCAACCGCAATCATGAGACGTCAGCATTACATGTGCACAAATCGATCTCTCATTACTAAGTTTAAAAATTTTTATATTCCGCAAATTTTTTGAGATTTCATCACATTATTTTAAACTAATTATTTCAATTGAAATTGATATTTGTAGGTTTAATATAAAAAATTCAAAAGATAAGAAGCTCATATACAATAAATTACTATTTAAATTAACTATTTGTTTGTATGCCTCGAAATTTACTGGATCAAGTTGTAGATTTCATAGACTTGCCCTCAGGTGCGATCAATGTCTAATCTAGGTTAATCAATCCTGTTATTTTTCAAAAGGATCAGTAAATTCTCATAGAAATTGTACAAATTCACTAATAATTTCAAAAATCGCATATTGTAATCTTGAAAATGCAACATGTAAATGGTGTACTTAATTGATGAAAAATTTCATCAATAATTTAGCGTCTCCCTTTTTTGAAAATTACATATTAGTATAAAAATATTTACATTCCACGAAATCTTTTCAAGGGAACAGTTTGTTTCCTTTTTGCTAATTAATTGATGAATAATTGATGCTCAGCGATCACATAATCACTCTAAAAAATCAATCCCCTCAAATGCTTTATAAGATAAAAGGGCGCTAACTAGAAACCTGATTGGCCATTTTTTACTATTAACTGTTTGTAGATGGGAGAAAATAACAATTCAGGAAGATTCAATTGTAATTGAAAGCTTATCCACAATTTAGTCGAACGTTGTATTGTTTAGAGGTTCTTAATTTTAGTGAATATGATAGCGTGAATTGAATGGAAATCGTTTTACCTGTAACTAATTGAATTTCAACAAGCTAGATATTACAACATTTACTACAATTATCCAAAATTTGTTAATTTTTTAAAAAAAAAATTACCTATCATTAAGGGAAATTCTGTAAATTCAATGATAACATTTAAAATTTATAAATAAAGATGTTACATTATGCTATTAAATGTTTACTGTAAGCAAAGTTGTTAGTATATATGTTAAGTGGCTAATTGAAGCTGTAAATTTGTTCTTTATCTTGTCTATTTACATTAGTTTTTAGAAGACTATATGATATCTGAAAATAACTTAGCATTTAAGTACGCAGAAGTTTTTGATTAAAATATATTAATTGAATTATTTGTCCCATTATATAATTGTTAATGCTCTTTATTTCCAGTCTTTCTTCTTGCTAGAATATCTTTAATCTTTCCAAAAAAGTAGCAAGTTTTTTTTTAACTTTATTGTGTGATTTATGAATTAAAAACTTGAAGCTTATTTGCTTTCTATAAATCTAAATGTTTATTTTGGCCGGATGACAATATTGTTTCTATATTTCATTTGTCGTTATGCCTATTTACAATGTATTTTCAATGCTAAATTTATTGCAACAACACATCAATTACACTTTATAAATCGATTGAAATTTGACAGAAGGCATGCAAAATAATAATAATAATAATAAAATAATAATAATATGAAAGTAAAGACAAAAGAAAAGCCTTCAGTCCCCGGCAGGCCTTAAATGGGCAGAGGGTGCGAAGAATCTCCGGTCAGGCTGACTCCGCAATCGGGAGTGTGGACTCGAGAAGTGGTAGTATAGGATCCACATAGACCAATGGACGAAGGCATAAATGGACAGATGAGCAGAACAGAACAGCACTGGAGTGTTACAGAAGAAGCTGGCCAGATGAGAGGGGTTACAGGAAGAGAATGCTGGAAGAATGGAGGAAGGCAGGAACAGGATTAGAAGTTGCAGAGCAGAGCCTTGCAGGACAAGTGCGAAAGTTGCAGTTGGATGAGAGTAAGGGGAAAAGAGATTTGAACAGGCTAAGCAAAGGGAAGATGAAGTGATAGATGTTGTGACAGAAGTGGCGGAAGCAGCAGAAGCATATGGTGCAGAAACTGAAGCAGCAATCAAGGAAAAGATGAAGGAAGACATAGGTGAGAGAACTAGGTTGCCAGTTCCAAGGGGAGTTAAGAAAAGCAAGCTAGCAGTAGAGATAGCAAAGGTCAATAAAATGTTGGAGAGGATAGATGTTAGGAGTGTTACAGAAGTAAATAGCTTAGTGTATGCAGGTGCATGTGAGGTGCTGAAAAATATAGGCATGGACATGAAAAAGAAAAGTCGACAAGAAGATATGAGAGACAGAAAGCCGGCATGGGAGAAAAGAATTGATAATAAAGTGGCAAAGATTAGGCAGCAAATAGGGAAGATCAGGACAAGTAAAGCAGTACAGGACAGGTGCAGGGTAGGGAAGGGCAAGATTGTAGAAACTGCAAGAGAAGAGCCTAAGCAGAGATTAGTTGCAGAAGCTAAGAAACAGAGAAAATATAGGGCAAGGGCAATGCAGGCAAGAGACAATATGAAGTTTGAAACCCAAGAAGGAAGATTCTACAAAAAACTAGATGCAGAAGAAAAGGCTACATCTAGAGCAGGCGAAGACGCAGTAAAGTTCTGGGAGAATATATGAGGAAGTGCGGAACCAGAGATAGAGAGTGAGCAGATGCAGAAAGAATTCAGGCAAGAAGAAGAAGTAATCACAACCGCAAAGCTGAAGGAGACTCTAAAGAAGATGAAGAACTGGAATGCGCCAGGCAGAGATAACGTGCATGGGTATTGGCTGAAGAAGTTCACAAGTGTTCATAAAAGACTAGAAGTAGCATTGGATGAGTGTGTGGTGAATGGTTGCCCAGAGTTGGATGGTAGTGGGAAGGACATTTCTGACACAGAAGGACCCAAAGGAAGGTAGTGAGGCAAGCACCTTCAGGTCAATAACGTGTCTGCCAACAACTTGGAAATTGGTAAATTCTGTGATTTCAAGTAGGCTGGAAGAACAGAACAGGTTGATACCAGAGGTGCAGAAGGGATGTAGGACAAAGACGAAAGGATGAAAATATCAGTTGCTGATAAACGAGGCAGTGGTGGAGAATTGTAGAAGAAGGAAGACAAACTTGACAATGGCATGGATAGGCTAAAGGAAGGCATATGACAGCATATCACATAGGTGGGTATTGAGGAAGCTAGAGGCCATTTTAGTTTCACGGAAATGGGTTGAGTTTCTAGAGAGGGAGATGGAAAGTAGCAGACTGAGATACACGAGCACAGATTTAGGTTTAGGCGAGGCATATTCCAAGGAGACATCTTAGCAGCATTACTGTTTGTAGTTAGCTTAATCCCTAGCACAGAAAAGTCAAAGGAACCAGGCATAGGGTATAAGCTGGAGAATAATGGTAGAGCAGTGAGTCACCTATGGTACATGGATGACCTGAAGATGTATGCTAGTTTAGGGAAGATGTTGCAGAAGCAAGTGGAAACATTGGAGAAGGCAAGCATTGGGGATAAGATTGAGGAAGTCAAAGACGGGTACAAGTACTTAGGAGTGATAGAGAGAGACAGAACAGATCATGATGAAATGAAGGCACGGTACAGAAGTCAGCACTAAATGGGCAGAACAGCATGAAGCTGTATAATAATAATA
>CABFPE010000474.1:336521-360754 GCA_900660155.1 Hofstenia miamia
GTATTAACAAGACATATCTGTGAATACAACATCAAATTTGAACTACTTTAACATTTTAAAGAAAAATTATTTTGGAAAATTATTTTCTTTTTTCTTTAATGTAATGCTAAAATTTTTAATGTACCTGTCGACCTGACGTGAAACAGACATTGATTCACAATATTTAAAGTTTTGAATCTCTCTTTAACCAAATTGTGATTAACTTTATTCATTCTTGATATTTTTATTGAGACCTGTACCTAAACTCGACCAGACCCAAAACTTTGATTTAGATTTGATGTTGTAAATTTTTCTCTAATATTTGCAATAAATTTGTAGTAAATTTACTTAAAAAGCTAAAGAAGGAACACTGTTATATATACTGAAATTCGAAATATTAAGTAATCCAGTTGTTCATTAAAAAAATTATTTTCAAAATATTAAATTTTAATTTGATGGACAGCTACATATTAGTGTCAATTAAAAACATATGTTTGTATCCTTTTGATATATTCAACAAGTGTAACATTAAAGTTATGTAGCTGTGAAATTCAACTCAACACTTGTGACTATTTTCACACACATCTGCTTATTACATTATTAATTTTCAAACAGAAACAGGTGACTACTGTCTTAAATCATTAGAAGGATAGCCAATTGTGAATTTAAATTTCATTTTGCATTCTCAGCACAAATATTTGAATAAATGGATCCAATTACAAATACTATCGGAGAAGGTTTTCAAAATTACATTGAAGTTGTCTTAAATTATATAAAGAAGGATAACAAGAAATTGTTCCTGGATATTTCAACTCACTTTGCGTACAGATACAATATTAATTTTGTTACTCCACAAATATTAGATGAGGATTCACCATCATTGGAGGAAAAATTAGAAACAATAAAAAAAGATTTACAACAAAGTAGAAGGAGTGGTCCCATGTACTTAAACTATGAAGACAGCAACTTCTGCTTCAGTACAATTGACAATGCAAATTCAACAAATTAATGAAGAAATATGCTACAACAAATCGCGAAATATATATCTAGCTGCTTCTGCTGGTAAATTACTCTACCTGGTAAAATTGGAATGTATTCAACAAAAACGTCGATTTACCATATTTCAGAAATCCGTAAATATTAGTAGTGCATGGATACGTTACCTTATTCAAGTNAATTTTGAGAAGAATATTTCTTTAAATGATATATTAGACAAATTCAACCAGGAAATTGGTTTGATTGGTCCAGGAGAAGGATGTTTAACAAACCTATTTGAATATTTATTTGGAACTATTCAATGTTGTCATACACATTCAATCCTCCACGACAGTTATGGTTGATTTTACAATGAATATAGATTGGGTAGGGGCTATTGTTATGCTATTAAAAGTACTTGTAATTTCTTAAAGAAAAGTCCTTTGTTAGAACCTCTGACAGGTTTTATGTTTTGCTTAAGAAATAGGGTGTAATTAAAGGAGAAGCATTGAATTTCATGTAAAAATTCTGAAGAACAAGTGGTTGCAGGAATTCTTGGGATGTCTGTAAAAGGCAGGTTTTATAAAAAATGCAAAAAATTGCTCAAAAACATATTGGTACATATTTGAAATGAGGCTATAATTGAATAATTATTTATATGCATATGGCCGTAGTTTTTTGACCCATGGCTATAAAATCCTGAATTTCTAATAAATGCCTTTTTTCTTATCATAATCAATAGAAAAGTGTAAAAAGTTAATAAAAAATNATCATTATTAGAAAACCGTATATATAGAACTTCACATTTAATTACTACTGACTATTTTAGTGGCTGAAGCAGTTATTAGCTGTAAGCAAGACAAGCTCACACAGCGTCATTTGCGCAACACGCAGTCCTGGTTGAACATGTTTATGAGCCTGCAAAGGGGTTCATTTATGCTAGACAAAAGGTGTGGAATATGAGCATTAGCTTACTAATATTTATGGCCAACAAAAAACATAGTTTCTTAGTCCGCCTTAATAATGACTGCATATGGTATGGTTAGGTGGGTCGCAGAAATAGAATCGAATACAGATCGGATCTTCATTTTGAGAAACTTCAGATCCAAAAATTTTTAAAACTTGTGGACTTGTACATTTTATAAATTACGCAAATGTTTACATTTAATCAAATTTAATAAAGTCAATCTAAGTGACATTTTGTAATTGATTTCATTGTTCATATCACAGGTTCCGTGTTATTCTTTCCAACAACTTATAAAATTGGTGACCAATACTACAAATCTGAAAATGCGATTCATGTTAGCCATCACAATGATAAACTAGTAAAGCAACCAAAAACATTTGTTTGTACAAACTTGCAAATGGAAAAGCAGAATTCTGAAAAAGATTCTCTCTAATATGTATGTCAAAGATCACAGAAAACAGAGAAGCAAGTGCCTTAGCTTTTGCAAACCCTGCAAAATGTAAAAATACTAATATAATTTGGGATGCTCTTCAATCAAAAAATCTCATTTAAATATGCACTCTAAGAAACTTGCAATGACAAGATCAACTTAGTACTCAGAAGGTTTATCATGATTATAATCACTAATACAAAAATGTTTATGGAACAATATTGTCGGCATACTATTAATAGGGTGTGAATTTATTTAATGTTGCTGCTATATAATTCAAAATTTTTGATCCAATTTCAGTAAAATTTAAAATTTATATTTAAATGTCAAATTTTGTTTGAAAATTAATTTTTTTATCACGGATTTTAATACACTCTACAACAATTTTTTTAATGTCTTGCAAGTTAAATTTTGGGCTTGTTCTTTAATTTGCCATTATTTGTGCTATTCTTGTTTTCATCGCATTAGCCACAATTTTGAAGTAAATTTATCATGTCTGAAACAATTTCAATTCATAGTGACAATGCAAAGTGGTTATTTTTTAATTTGGACATAAAAAAATAATACGAGAGGTCATACTATAAGAAACTCAACTATTTAAACTCTATTAATATATTATGATTATAGTTGATGACAATTTTAGGAACTAGATTATTACAAAGCTTACAAATAGGTTGATTTGCATGTATTATTCCATAAGTATATGTCCATTTTTTTATCTCAAGATAGTGTTGAAGCACTTAAAATTTTCTATTCACATTAAAAAACATAAATATTTTTTTAAGTTTATGTTTGTTTATTGTTAGAATACTTATTTAAATTCGGATCTGTTTCGTGTTGAAAACTAAAATTTTCTTAAAAGTTCGGATCTGATCGGATCCGGATCTTGAAGTTTTGGATCCGGATTGGATCGGATCATAAACTGTTGGCTCCGATTCCATTTCTGGTGGGTCATCTATTTCCGCTTTCATGTCAAATATAGAGGTTCGAAAATAATAGTAAATGAAATTGAAAAGTTGGTCTGATCACGTACTGGAATCCATTTCAAATATTTTACTTGATATCTGATTTTGAGAAATATTCATTTGAATTGTATTTTACGTTAATGTAGAGTATTTAAAACATTATGCATTTAATCATGTAATGGATGGCTTCAAGTTCAAGAAATTACTGCACTGATCTCCATTGTAAATTTTGAAACTTTCAGTTCAGTATTGACGTATTTTTATTTAATACAATGACTAAACCAAACCGAACCACTACCAACTTTGCACCACACACTACGCAAAGTGGCCCATGCTCCACCACTGGTAGACCAATAAATAGACTGAGCATGTACTGTTATCTAAATGTAAGTTAGGAAGCTGCAAGTAATTATCTATTTGATTATTTATGTTAATTAAAGCCAATAGTTTTCAGTAATGGCTAAAGTGATATTTATTAAGCAGCTAGTGACATTGCCAGGTTGCGAAGTACAAAGTTACACATTACAAATTGAGTTTAAGTCAGTTACTTCCAGCCTTGCACTGAGTTAGGATAGGGAACACATAAGTTACTTCATTGAGCTGAGACTTGGAACTACTCCATCAACAACGGAGGCATACAATTGTGGAGGGATTCGGTGATTGGAGTCGGCCAGGGTCCACAATGGAAGAGAGATGAATCACAGAAAACAAATGCGACAATGTCATACCTAACTAGTATCAGATTAGTTGGAGTTAATATCAGTTAATAACAACATATCTTATATCGAAGCAAAGAAATACTAAGATCAGTACATCCCTATCTGCATCTAATAAGAAGTAATATTTAAAAGGAATAAAATAACGCCTGCATCTATGAAAAAGCAGTATGGAACAAGGAAAAGCTGATAGAATGGCAAAACAGTTACAAGACACAGACAGCAAACACCAAACCTTATAAAGAAAATAAGACAGAGAAGTTCATTAACATAAAAAGTAAAGAGGGAAAGTCAAAGAAAGTGAGGGAAAGAGACATTAAGTGGTACAACTGTGGAAAGAAGGTGCACAAAAAAGACCAGTGCAGAAAACAAATTAACATGATCAGAGAGGAAGAAGCATACTATGAAGATGAGGACGTAATTGAATCCAAATCAGAATTATTAGAAGATCCCCAAATGGAAGAAGAATCAGAAAACTAGCTCGAGCACTGACTCTAAAAAACTGAGCACTGATAATGATTATGACGAATCTGAACAATATTAATACAATAATGATAATGATAAACAGAATATTGACAAAGGCGACAATTGACACAGGAGTGGCAATGTCAATAAAACAGATGAATGTGCAAGAAAGCTAGAATTTAAATGAGAGGACATAGAATGATCAAACCAAATACTAATGAATGCATCCAGAGAATACATAGATACGAAAGGCAAGCTCAACACAGTACAAATCAGGATAGCAAACACAACCAGTGAGCAATCACTACTAGTGATAGACACCCACAACAATTTACTGCCATATGAGGTGATATTAGGTGATGACTTTTTAACCAAAAATGGATGCGTGATAAACTATTCCAATAGAACAATTAAATTAAAAGAAGAGGAAATCAAAATTGAAGAACAAGAAGGCAAGCTATCAACAATAGTATTTGTACTGGAAGAGGACATAAAGCTGCAGCCATATCAATGGAGGATGCACGAAATCAAGACAGAAGAGGAGATCACAGCAGATATAATGATCGATCATAACAAAGGAATCAATTCAAAAAGAGTTTCAATGCCTTCAAGTGTGTATGCTATAAAAAGGGAAAAGGAAGAATACTGATAATAAACACCACAAACCGAAACATTTAAATGAAGAAAACCAATGTGAGAATATTTGGAAAGTATGTTTAATCTAGCATTAAAGCCATCTTCAAAACAATGGATGACATTGATGAGCAGAGTAGTTTGTATGGTCGATTTAAGGACTTACAAACAAAAACAGGAGGTACTCCACACTGCTGACTTGAGGGCAGGTGGATGAAAACCATCAATGTAGCAAGTACTCCCCACAGCCAATTTGATGGCAGAGGGACGAAAACAAATGAGGAAGATCAGTATAAAACACTGGAATTGTTGGAGGAGGGATACCAACACCTGAACAAAGCACAATTAAAACAGCTTAGAGAGGTGCTGGAGAGACACAAATGGATATTCAATTAACTGAATGAAGTAACAAGAAGGAGCTTCTGAGAATAGAGGATATGCTATACAAAGCAAGTAAGCATAAATATTTTATGTTGATAGATCTATGCAAAGTGTAGTGGCAAGTCAAAATGGAAGAAGACATTGAAAAGACAGCGTTCATCACTCCATACAGGTTGTATGAATGGATATACATGGCTTTCAGATTATGTAATGTGCCAGCAACTTTTCAAAGATATATAACAAAAGTATTGAAGAACAAGAAACACAAAATGGGAGAAGGCGTGAACACATATATTGACGACATCATAGTAATGAGTGACACTATAGACGAACATCTAGAGAAACTGGAAAGGACACTATCAATCCTAGAAAAAGCAGGCTTATGAATTAATTGCAACAAATGCGATATATTAAAAGAGAAGGTTATATTCCTAGGACAAGTGATTGAGAAGGGGCGGATAACACAAGAGACATGATCCAGAGAATAGAGAAACCAAAGAACAAAAAAGACATACAGATGTAGCATAATCCAAAGCATAATGCTGCTAAAGAAGAAAGAAGATCACATGATTAGTCAAAACTAAGATTGAATTATGATTATTGATTAAAAAACAATTTAAGTTTAATTATCACATTATCTTTGTAAAATAAGTATTAATATAGCAAATTAGTACTTGTCATCGAATTTGACCAAATGAAGGGGGCGAATTTGCTTCCATTATTTTTAGCCATTTTTGGCAGACAATCTAAATTTGAATTTTGAACAACAGGTACTTTTAGGAAGTTAACTATAAATATGTGAGAAATCATTTTGGAAATTGTTGAAGTAAATTCTTTGAAAATCTTATCTTTAGATTTTATATCAGTTTCTTATTTATACAAAATGTCAAGGTAAATGGTAAATGCAGTAGTAGTGGTTTGGGCACATATCAGGAGTGACTTGAGTGTCCTTGATCCAAACCATGAACCTGCATTTAGGTTAGGTATATGATTAGGAGTTTTTCTCCATTTAGCTGGTTATCAATTCCTTTATTTACATGTATCTAATAATTGATATAAGTAAAAGGGCTGGATAGCCTACCATATGTTATACATATTTTATTTTATAGACTTAGGTGACCTATAATAGACTGATAAATAGACTGTGCATGTATTATTGTTATTTAAATGTAAGGTAGGAAGCCGCAAGTTATTATGTAACTTACTTTAATTAACTTATCTAAAGCCAATAGTTTTTGGTAATGGCTAAAGTAATAATTATTAAGCAGCTAGTGACATTGCAAGGTTGCAAAGTATTCTGAACACACATTACAAATTGAGTTTAAGTCAGTTACAAATAGCATTGAGAACTGCACTGAGTTAGGATAGGGATCACATAAGAATATCTTTGAGCTGAGGGTTGGAACCAGTTAATAGGCAATGGAAACACATGTGAATTGATTCAGAGATCGGAGTTGGCCAGAGGCCATAGCCAGATCACGGAGCAGAATGGCGATGGCATTATACCTAAACAGTATCCAGTTACTCTAGTTAAGTAAAGATTAACTAAACATATATAGTATCGGAGTAAAGAGTTAATATACATACATCCCTACCTGCTTAGAATGAAAAACAATAATTTAAAAGAATAATTTAATCTCTGTTAATGCTTGGTAGCAGATGCTACATGGCGACCATGACAGTTAAAGAACAAGAAGAGAAGAAGAATCAAATCAACATCTGAACTCGGAACTTAGAATCAACAAGTAACTAGAGCAACTGAAATAACAGAATACATGCAGGGAAGCAGATACAGCACACAGTCAGCTACAAGATAACAACTACNTTATCTAAAGCCAATAGTTTTTGGTAATGGCTAAAGTAATAATTATTAAGCAGCTAGTGACATTGCAAGGTTGCAAAGTATTCTGAACACACATTACAAATTGAGTTTAAGTCAGTTACAAATAGCATTGAGAACTGCACTGAGTTAGGATAGGGATCACATAAGAATATCTTTGAGCTGAGGGTTGGAACCAGTTAATAGGCAATGGAAACACATGTGAATTGATTCAGAGATCGGAGTTGGCCAGAGGCCATAGCCAGATCACGGAGCAGAATGGCGATGGCATTATACCTAAACAGTATCCAGTTACTCTAGTTAAGTAAAGATTAACTAAACATATATAGTATCGGAGTAAAGAGTTAATATACATACATCCCTACCTGCTTAGAATGAAAAACAATAATTTAAAAGAATAATTTAATCTCTGTTAATGCTTGGTAGCAGATGCTACATGGCGACCATGACAGTTAAAGAACAAGAAGAGAAGAAGAATCAAATCAACATCTGAACTCGGAACTTAGAATCAACAAGTAACTAGAGCAACTGAAATAACAGAATACATGCAGGGAAGCAGATACAGCACACAGTCAGCTACAAGATAACAACTACTACTATACCTAACATAAATCAGGTGCAAAGACAAAGAGTCACACCGATCTGCCAGCCACTACTATTTGTACTTAAAGATGACAAATACACGAGGAAAAAAAGGTAGTGCCAAGAGAGGCACAAATAAAACAACCCCTACCCCAAGGAGAGCGCACTCAGAGACAGATGTATCCCCCATAGAATTGGAAACCCTACACATGTCCCCAGAAACGGGATCCAATGAAGTTCTAAACATGCTACAGCAAAAAAATCAAATGGAGACAATATTGAGATCTTAGATACAACAGCTGGTAGAAAGAATGTAGACATTGGAACAAGATAATGAGAACACACTAAGTGAGCTGAAAATTAAAATGGATAACTGCTTGAATAACCAAAGTGAAAATTCCCAAAGAGACATTAAGGCATTAATGTACCAGTTAGCACAGTCAAACAAAGCTTTCCAAGAACAAAACCAGAAATGGGAAAAATATGTCAACAATTAGAGGACGCAAATAGGCAATTAATCCTAGACAATGATATTCATTCCCAAGAGATAGAACAACTTAAAGACAAACTCAGATCTACAGAACTGGACAGAGATGAAAATCACGAACATCAGAAATGAGAAATAGAAGATCTGAGATGGAAATTAAAAAGGTTACGAGAAAACAAAGAAGAAACCCTGAAAGTAACTGCAATGCACAAAATGATAATCAAACAGAGAGAAGAGAGGAGTTTACAAGCATCACCCACGAACTTTAAAAAACACTTCAGAGAAATGGAGGAAGAAGAGAAAAGAAAGATCATCAATGAGATAACAAAAGCAGTGACAAATCAACTCACAACTAGTGATCAAATAGTCACAATGACACAATACCATGCAAGGCAACTCTGCCAAAGTTCAATGGGAAGGTGGACAGCTATAACCCAACATTTCTNAAAGGCTATGAGAAAATGGGAAAGAAAACCCGAAGGTAACATTAATGCACAAAAAGATAATTGAACAGAGAGAAGAAAGGAGCATACAAGTGTCACCCACGAACTTTAAAAAACACTTCAGAGAAATGGAGGAAGAAGAGAAAAGAAAGATCATCAACAAGATAACAAGTTCAGTGATGAATTAACTCACAACTAGTGAACAAATGAATAGACAAAGGAAACCAGTCTACAAAAATTCAATGTTGCCAGCAAATAGTCACAATGACACAATACCATGCAAGGCAACTCTGCCAAAGTTCAATGGGAAGGTGGACAGCTATAACCCAACATTTCTAGAATGGCTACAAATGTTCGAGATTACGATGGCAGAGAGGAAAGTGAAACAAAGGGCAGCAGCCACAAGATTTCTACTATATCTAACAGGGGCGGCGTCCCAACATTACTTGCTTCTGGATGCAGATATGAAATGAGACTATAAATTGCTAATCAGAGATTTCATAGATTACTACAAAAACGAGAGTTTTAAAAATCAATACTGAATCATATTAAATTCAACAAAGATGCAAATGATGGATGACATCTGAAACTACATCCAACAAGTAGAACAACTACTGAAACTTAGCTCGAGGGGAAATACATATTCAAAGTACGATCTTTTCTCTCACATTTGTAAATGCATGCCAGAGAACATCTGTCCACAATTTGAAATCAAGTGTGATGCAGATGACAAGCTGGAGAAGATGATCAGGAAAGCTGTAGACATACAGGCAACAATAGAGAATACCGCCCACATCTACAAGAAAGCAATATGGAACAAGGAGAAACCAGCAGAATGGCAAAATAGCTACAAACCACAAACAGGGAACACCAAAATGTACAAGGAAAAGAAGGTAGAGAAATTCATCAACATAAAAAACAAAGATGGGAAATCGAGGAAAGTGAGAGAAAGGGACATAAAGTGCTATGCTTGTGGACAGAAGGGGCATAGAAAGGATGAATGTAGAAAGCAAATTAATATCATCAGAGAGGAGGAGGCATATTACAATGATGAGGACATAATCAAATCTGAATCAAAATTGGTAGAGGATCCGCAAACAGAGGAAGAATCAGAAAACTAGTCAGAGCACTTACTCTAAAAAAAACTGAGCACCCATAATGATTATGACGAACCTGGACAACATTAACACTATAACAATAATGATAAATGGAATATTAACAAAGGCAACAATCAATACAGGAGCAGTGAAATCAATAATAACAGATGAGTGCACAACAACATTGGGATTTAAATGAGAAGACTTACAACGTTCGAGCAAAAGATTAATTAATGCATCCAGAGAGTACATAGACACAAAAAGCAAGATTGAGGCAGTACAAATCAGAATAGAAAATACAAACTTTGAGCAAACTCTAGTAGTAATACAACTTACAGTCTTATGAGGTGATACCAGGGGATGATTTCCTGAACAAAAAAAGGATGTGTAATAAATTATGCTGACATAGCTATCAAAGTACGAGAAGAGGAAATCAAAATCAAAGAGCAAGAAGGAAAAAACCATCAACAATAGTGTTCAAACTGGAGGAAGATATAAAGCTGCAGCAATATCAATGGAGAATGCACAGAGTTAAAACGGAAGAGACAATAACAGCAGATATAATGATCTATGACAACAAAGGGATCAATTCAAAAAGAGTGTTGATGTTGTCAAGCATGTGTGCAATAAAGAATGGCAGAGGAAAGGTACCAATACTAATTGCAACAAATCACAATATCAACTGAAGAAAACAAATGTATGGATATTCAGCCAATATGTCAAATCTAGCATCAAAGCTATCTGGAGAGCAATGGAAGACATTGATGAGCAGAGTAGTTTGGGAGGTACTCCACACTGCCGACTTGAGGGCAAGTGAACAAAAACCATTGATGTAGTGAGTACTCCCCACAGCCGACTTGAGGGCAGAGAGATGAAAGCAGAAGAAGATCAGTACAAGATACCTGAACTGTTGGAGGAAGAATACCAAGATTTGAACAAAACACAATTACATGGTGTTTGGCCTATGTAATGCACTGGCAACATTTCAAAGATATATAACAAAAGTGCTGAAAAATAAGAAACACATGATGGAGGATGGAGTAAATACATACATCAACAATATCATTGTGACTACTGACACAATCGAGGAATACCTGGAGAAACTGGAACAAACATTATCAATCCTGCAAAAAGTGGGCCTGAGAATTAATGGAAATAAATGTGACATACTGAAGGAAAAGATCATTTTTTTAGGATGAGTAATCGAAAAATGGCAGATATGTTGAAGGACAATGCAAGAGACATGATCAGAAGAATAGAGAAACCAAACAACAAGAAGGACATCCAAAGAATAATGGGTTTCTTCAACTACTACTTTTATTCCCAACATCACAGGGAAGACTGCCAAGATGACGTTGTTGATGAGGAAGTCAGTACCATTTATATGGACATGGCAGGAGCAGGAGGAGCTAGACAAGATAAAAGAAGAACTAGCAAAGTTGCCATCATTGAACATGCCCAATTACAATGAAACATTTACACTAGACTGAGATGCCAGCAAGGTAGTGATTGAAGCAATGCTGAGACAATTGAAGAATGGCAGGGAGGTACCCATACAGTTATTTAGCCGCTAGTTAAAACCAAGCAAAGAGAACTACGGAACAACAAAGTTAGAGATGCTGGTGCTGATCAAGAGCATCAAGGGTCTGTACAGACAATAGCAGATTGGCATGGCTTAAGAAGTTTTCAGGTGACAAATCAGGGATAGTGTTGAGATGGATTGAATACCTAAATGAGTTCACTTTCATGATCAAACACCAAAGAGGAACACTGCATATGAACGCCAACTTCTGGACTGTGCTTCCCAAATATCAGAAAGATGCAACCAAGGAAGACGGAGGGAAAAAACAGTTTCAATTTCTGCCAGACATGGAGTATAAGGGGCTGCCAGAAATGAATGTTGATAAAAAGGGACAAGCAGTGCTACCAATCGCAATAAAGGAAGAGATATCAGAGTCAGAGATCATAGAAAAACAGAGAGACGACGTGATATTAAGCAAAATTATAAAGAAGTTACAGGAACCAAGTTTGAAACTATCAAAGTTAACCACAAGCTACTATGAGAGGTACAGATGGAAGAAAAACAGGAACGGACTCCTATATGTGGAAGGACAAAACAATAGAATTGCAATACCAGAAGGAAAATTCATGAGAAGGGCCACCTAGGTATCATGAAAATGGAGAGCATGTTTAATGCAAGGTTCTTCACAATGGCAATACGGAATGTAACAGAAGAGATAATCAATAAATGCACGAAATGTCTTCTTCATCACAAACAACATTTTCCAACACAGAGAGCACTGCTAGAAAAGATCATAGTGACGCAACCCAATGAGATCATACACATAGACCTAGAAATGTTGTCAAAAGATGAGAAAGGATATCAGTACCTACTAGTGATGGTGGAAAATTTCACCAAATATGCAAAGTTAATCCCAATGGAGAACACAATGGCTGAAACAACCACTGATATAGTAATGAAAGAATGGATCCTAAAGTTTGGCCCAATGGAGACAATAATCACTGATAAGGGGCCACAATTTGAAAGCAATCTATTTCAAGAGTTGACATGCTTACTGGAAGTNTACAATCATGCACATAAGATAGGCGACACAGTTTATGCATTCACACCTATGAAATTAACAGACACAAACCAGGTCTGAAAGTTAAAAATGGTTTGTTCAGGTCCATATAAAATTATGCAAGTATTACCAAATAATGCATACATGTTAAATAATGATAGATTACTGCATTTCCAGAACCTACAATGAGTGATGGCAGATATCAAAGAATCGATATTAGATGAAAATGCCAAGTTTAAAATAGGTTGCATTAACAGTAATGAGATTGTATACGATATGAGCAAATTATATAGTCTGCTGGAGGAAGGCTTTGATGAAGAATTCAAAGCTAATATCAGCAACAAAAATGTACAAAAAAGAGTGCTGCCAAGGCACGCAGCAAGAGATAAATATATATATGACCCAGAAACATGGGATATAAATTTACTGTCTGAATTGAGGAAAATCAAACAAGATGCAACAGCCATTGACAAAGAAAGTGCGCTGAACGCAAAGACCCAAGGAGATGACAATGTCAAACNATAAGGGGCCACAATTTGAAAGCAATCTATTTCAAGAGTTGACATGCTTACTGGAAGTAATGAGTGAAAGAACAACAGCATACCATCCACAGGCGGACAGTGGAGTGGAGAGACTGAACAGAACCTTTATAAAGCTAATTAAAGTCACAACTTCAAGGATAGGGTGTCGCAAATGGAGAGAAGTAATTGAAATGATTGAGTATTTTTACAATACGTGCATACATTCAACAACTGTGATAATACCATTTAAGGCCATGTTCAGAAGAGAGGTGGCGACACCATTATCAATGCAATATTTCGCCTATAGTAGAAAGATGGACAACCAATATGTGGATCAACTGAGGAATCAGATAACAGAGATACATGAGACGATGTGCAATAACACAAAGAAATTGGCTGTTAGACAACAGCGCAAATACAATAAAAAAATCTACAATCATGCACATAAGATAGGCGACACAGTTTATGCATTCACACCTATGAAATTAACAGACACAAACCAGGTCTGAAAGTTAAAAATGGTTTGTTCAGGTCCATATAAAATTATGCAAGTATTACCAAATAATGCATACATGTTAAATAATGATAGATTACTGCATTTCCAGAACCTACAATGAGTGATGGCAGATATCAAAGAATCGATATTAGATGAAAATGCCAAGTTTAAAATAGGTTGCATTAGTAGTAATGAGATTGTATACGATATGAGCAAATTATATAGTCTGCTGGAGGAAGGCTTTGATGAAGAATTCAAAGCTAATATCAGCAACAAAAATGTACAAAAAAGAGTGCTGCCAAGGCACGCAGCAAGAGATAAATATATATATGACCCAGAAACATGGGATATAAATTTACTGTCTGAATTGAGGAAAATCAAACAAGATGCAACAGCCATTGACAAAGAAAGTGCGCTGAACGCAAAGACCCAAGGAGATGACAATGTCAAACCCACAGAGGAGAATACAAAGGAAATTTTGAACCAGACGTCCAATGGAAGACAGAAGGGATGAGAACCAACCAATGAGTAATCAGAGGCGCAGAGTGAGAAGGTGTCTGAGTAGTCCCCAACACTGATTCAAGGGCAGGGAGACAAAAACACATAATGCCTCTCCCACTGGAGATCTGCGCCGCCAATTCAAGGGCATGCAGAGAACCAGTGAACATCCCAGAGATCTGAACCACGTGATTTGAGGGCACGCAGAGAACTGGTGATACGCAGCACAATTTTCCTTCCAGTCCACCTTGCCAATTTGAGGGCAGTGAGACCATTGGAGTTCCAGGGGAAGGTGAAATTGGGCAAAGAACCATGTGTATATGAAAGCAATTCGAGGCTGATGTATCAATGGAACACACAGCTGGTCAATTGCTGAAAGTGTCAACTGTGAGCTGATTCAAGGGCAAATCAGTGGAAACCATCAGCATGGACTCACTGGATGGTAAGCCCTGCATCAATAGACCACTATGGATTACACAGCTACACGCCACCGTTGAAAGCACATCAGAAAGAACAGTGTGCTCAAAAGAATGAGAAAAAAGAATGTCAAAAATAGATGGGGAAACCCTGCACACCTACTTCATGGGAATATTGAAAATGAGGAATAATGCATACCAAAAGCTGTCACCAGAAACGAAAAGTCATATACAAAGGTTAGCAAAAACAGAGGGCAGCAATTTACCCATAGTACTAGATGCGCAGAAAAGACCAATGGTCAACATGATCATAAGCTATCAAAGAGAATTAGACCAAATGGTAGAACAACCATATTGTGCAGCACAGTTCATGTCACCTTTGATGACAACTTCACACTAGAAACAGCCCAAGCAATCATGGCATACATAGAACAGATAGCAAAGATACCAGAAATTAACATCAACAAAGACAATCTAACAATCATTCACATCCTAAAAGAAAAAGAATACAACAAAAAAAAACTTTAAGAATGGCAAGAGTGCAGGGCATAAGAGTAGTAATCATCGGGAGAACGACAATTGCAGAACTACCACCATTCCTGAAAGAACTACAGATACAGGTCGAAAACGTGTTCTTATGGGAGAAAATAACAACAAAATCAAAGGTCAGGGAATTAATTCGCCTAGATTTGCAAATTGATTACTGGGTAGCCTATTGCAGACTGATGGTAGGTCCGTGTATAGCCATTGATTTATTTAAACAAGTAAAAATAAAGAAATGACAACACTGGCAGAGGGCGTAGAAAAAGCAAATACACTATTCATCAAGTGCAGCCTCACACAAAGGCAGGAACACATAAAGAGGATAAAAGAGATATGGAATAAAATGAAGCTACAGAAGAAGACGAAAGAAGAATGGCCAGAGATACATATTGAGGCCCCATCGAGAAAATACCATAAGACAGTTGAGGTAGCACTGTCGGAAATCAACAGAGGGTATGAATTAAATTCAACAAAAGATTTCAAAAATATGCTATTTAAGGAAAAGAATGCCCCAGAGATCAGATTCAGAACGTCAGCGTGGATTCTAGCAATATTCATGACACAGGAACAGGAATTGAGGCTACCAATTTCAAGAGCAGGATGCCCCAATTTAGCAAAGGTGAAGAAATACGAAATAGCTTTATCCCCAGTGAACATACAAACGAAAAATTGGTTGCTGAAAGGGCACATTGAGAAGTTGGCATCCCCAGACAAAATCAAGAAATCGAAAAGTTCATTAGTAGATTAATTGTCAACAAAAGAATGCTAGGAAGAATGTCAATGGTGGACATAGCAAACAGAATGGGGATTGCACTGGAAGAAATAACAGTATTTGATGAACCCATGAGAAAATACATGTGGGGTGCCACATTTGAAATGCGACTAAGACAGGTCGAAACAGAACCCTGGATAACAACAAAGAAAATCATTAAACTAAAAATTGTAGATACCAAAGAAATTGCAAACATGATGAAAAACAAAGAGATCAAATGAATGTTAGAATTAGACATGAAAAGATACGAAAAAGAGAGCCATCACTGCACATTTGTGAAAATCATTAAGAGTGCGGAAATGATGCAAAGGGGAGGGATAACAGAACCTGTGGAAGTCTGTGAGATGACAACAAAAACACAAAAAGAGATGTTGGAGGAGGAAGAATTGTTAATGTCAACACAACTAATACTATCACTGAAGACACAGCAACAAATAGACAGGATAAATATAGAGAAATGGGGAGCCTCCACACCAGAACATACAGCGGAATGGATCAACACAGATTATGAGAGATTCTTAGTAGAATAAAAATAACTAAGGAAAAAGAAGAAATTCACTCTAGGAATTACCAATATGTGAAGGGTAGCAAACAGTAGCATTGATGAAACTGCGGTTCACAGAAGTGTTCACAAAAACCAAATTAGAAGAGATGCTAAAACCATGCAATCAGCTAGTGGTAGATGTAGAATGCATTACGTCAAAATTGGAAGTGAATGACAAGATCCAAATGAGAATGAGCAGAAGAGGCTTAATGCAAATATTTTGGGAAGCACTAAAAGAAAGTAAGATGAATTATCCAGCCACAATTGGACTGGCAACAGCGCCGACAACGTCACAAGATTATAGAGAGATAGAGCAACAAATAAACCAAAATCCTCATATGCACCCCACCACAAACAGTATCTATCCCAATGGTACTCCCACAATGAAGGATACCAAAAAATGTGAAGATCGCCAAAACTTTCTTACACAAATACAATACTTTTGTGAATATGAAAGATGAAGCAAAAGCAATAGTTGAAAGAGATGACTACAAGAATATGAAGGAAATATTACTAAAAAATGATAATAAAAAAAGAGTATACATTGAGGGAGTGATAACTCCTTATCAGCTATACACTCAAGGAAAACCAATCCATGAACAGCTAAAAGAACTACAAGAAGAAATAGACAAATGAACAACAAGGGCGATCATGCTGTTTTCGGGAGTAAATGATGTAGTGTGGTTGGACCTTTGGGACAAAGAGTACCAATTTTATGATGTCACGAAAAGAGTAGAGATAGTGACAATGATGAGACTAAACAAGAATGATCCAATGACAATAACAGAAGAGGAAGTGAGAGAGAACACATGCTTCTTTTACAAGGACGTGGCAAACACAAGGAGCCTCAGGAGGGTTTTCACATTCTTTTACGCGAACACAATGGTACATGAAGAGATGGCGCACACAAGTAGAGCAGATGCACAGATGACATTAATGATAGCAATAAAAGGAATCCATCTATATAAGAAATTCTACAAGATCTTCTCAGAGAAAATGAATGAACTTAGAGAGATCACACTAATATCAGAAAATATTTAATAGGCTAAATTCCTGTGATACCACAGTAAAGTAACAACAGAGAGAGAGGCAGTACTAAAAATAAATAAACAACCAGAATTTGTGACAATGAGTTGGAGCAATCCCCTAGCGGAAATGATAATTAAAAAAGCAGGTGAGTTAGTCCACAGAGAACGTGCAGTGCTAAAAATAAAGCAAGCTGAGGAGGGCGTGTAGCATAATCCAAAGCATAATGCTGCTAATGAAGAAAGAAGATCAGATGATTAGTCAAAACTAAGATAAAATTATGATTATATAGAAAAACAATTTAATTTCAATTATCAGAATTATCTTTGTAAAATGCAACCAAGTAATAATATATCAAATTAGTACTTGTCATTGAATTTGACCAAACAAAGGGGATGAATTCACTCCAATTATTTTTATCCATTTTTAGCAGACAATACAAATTTGAATTTTGAACAACAGGTACTTTTTGAAAGTTAACTATAAATATGTGAGAGATCATTTTGGAAATTATTGAAGTAAATTCTGTGAAAATCTTATCTTTTTATTTTATATTCGGTTTGCTTATTTATACAGAATGCCAAGCTAAATGGTAAATGCAGTAGTAGTGGTTTGGGCACATATTGGGAGTGACTCAGGGGTCCTTGATCCAAACCATGAACCTGCATTTATGTTAGGTATATGAATAGGAGTTTTTCCCTGTTTAGCTGGCTACCAATTCTTTTGTTTACATGTATCTAATAATTGATATCAACAAAAGGGCTGGATCGCCTACCATATGTTATACATATTTTATTTTATAGACTTAGGTGACCTATAATAGACTGATAAATAGACTGTGCATGTATTATTGTTATTTAAATGTAAGGTAGGAAGCCGCAAGTTATTATGTAACTTACTTTAATTAACTTATCTAAAGCCAATAGTTTTCAGTAATGGCTAAGTAATAATTATGAAGCAGCTAGTGACACTGCAAGGTTGCGAAGTGACATAAATACACATTACAAATTGAGTTTAAGTCAGTTACAACTAGCATTGAGAACTACACTGAGTTAGGATAGGGAATACATAAGAACATCACTGAGCTGAGGCTTGGAACACTTGATCAGAAATGGAAGCACAAGTGACATGATTCAGAGATCACAGAGCAGAGCTACAATGGCGGAGTACCTAAACAGTACCCAGTTACTTTAGTTAAGTGAAGATTAGCAAAAACATATACAACATTGGAGTAAATAGCTAACATGCGTACATCCTTACCCGCTTAGAATGAAGAATAATAATTTAAAAGAATAATTTAATCTATGTTAATGCTTGGTATCAGATGCTACAGTATATATGACCTCGAGGTATTGGATCTAAACTTACTTACTGAATTTAGGCAAATCAAGAGAGATGCAACAGCAACAACTGAGGAGCAAAAGAGTGCGCCAAAACCAGAAAGCCAAGGAGATGGCAACGTCCAACTCCAGAGAAGTATACAAAGAAGATCTTGAACCAGACATCAGACAGAAGTCAAAAGGAACAAGAACGAACCATGGACTAATTGAAGGCTCAGAGTGAGAAGGTGTTTGAGTAGTCGCCAACGCCAATTTGAAGGCAGGGAGACAAAAAGACATAATGCCTCTCCTGCTGGAGATCTGCACCACCAATTCAAGGGCAAGCAGAGAACCAGTGAAAACCGCCAGAGATCTGCAACACTGATTCGAGGACATGAAGAAAACTGGTGCAAAGCAGCTCAACCTTCCCTCCAGTCCACCTTGCCAATTCGAGGGCAGTGCGACAATTGGAGTTCCTGCAGAAGGTGTAAACAGGCAAAGAACCATATGCATATGAAAGCAATTCGAGGCTGACGTATCTACAGATCCCACAGCTGGTCAATTGCTGAAAGAGTCAACTGTGAGCCAACTCGAGGGTGACTCAGTAGAAACCATTAGCATGGACTCACTGGATGGTGAGCCAAGCACCAGTAAACCACTAAGGATTACCCGGCTACATGCCCCTCAGAAACTACATCAGATAGAAACATATGCTCAAAAGAAAGAGAGAAAAGAATGTTGAAAATAAATGGAGAGACTCTGCACCCCTTTTTTATGGGAAAGCTAAAGATGAGGAATAATGCATACAAAAAGCTGTCACCAGAAACAAAAGCCCACACAAGAAAAGTAGTGAAAACAGAGGGCAGCAATCTACCCATCGTGCTAGATGCACAGAAGAGACCAATGGTCAATATGATAATAAGTTATCAGAGAGAACTGAATGAGACTGTAAAAAGACCATATATGCACAGCAGGGTACAGGTAATATTTGATGAAAACTTCACACTCAAAGCAGCCCAAGGAATCATGGCATATATAGAACAGATAGCAAGAATACACGAGATTAACATTGATAAGGATAACTTAAGGATCCTTCACATTCTCAAGGGAAAAGAATATAATAAAAATTTAGAGAAACAATTGGGTCAGACACTTAGAATAGCAAGAGTCCAAGGTATAAGGATAGTGATCATCAGAAGAAACTCCCTCAAAGAACTGCCACCATTTCTGGGCGACTTACAGATGTGAGTGGGAAACATATTCCTATGGGAAAAGATAGCAACAGAAACCAAGATAGCAGAGTTGATGCGTCTCAACCTATAAATAGACTATTGGGTATCCTACTGCAGACTAATGGTGGACCCTTGCATAGCAATAGAACTATTCAAGCAGATAAGAACGATTGAACTAACAACAAATGCAGAGAGCGTGGAAAAAGCCAATATGTTATTCATCAAGTGGAGCCTCACACAGAGATAGTAGCACATCAAATGGATACAAGAGATATGGCAAGAAATGAAACTGCAGAAGAAAACAAACAAAGAATGGCCCAAGATAGGTATAGAAGCTCTGTCAAAAAGATAACACAAAACAATAGAGGTAGCGCTAACAGAGATAAACAGAGCATATAAGCTGAATTCAAGTAAGGATTTCAAAAATATGATATTCAAAGAAAAGAACGCCCTGGAGTTTAGATTCAGAACATCCACATGGCTGCTAGCAATATTCACAATGCAGGAACAAGAGCTACGATTACCAATTTCAAGAGCAGAGCGACACAGATTAATGAAAGTGAAAAAATATGAGATAGCAATGTCCATGATAAACACTCAGACAAAGAATTGGCTACTCAAAGGACACGTCAAGAAACTAACATCCCCAGGCAAGATCAAGAAACCAATGCAAGAAATTGATAAGCAGAATAATAGTTAATAAGAGCCCAATGGGAAAGACGTCAACAGTAGATATGGCAAACGTAATGGGAATAGCACTGGAAGAAATAACGATATTTGACGAACCCATGAAGAAATATATGTGGGGTGCTACATCAGAAACGCAGCTTAGGCAGGTCCCAACAGAACCTTGGCTAACAACCAAAAAGATCATTAAAAGAAAAATCATAGACACCAAAGAGATATCATGCTCAACAATGACAACAAGGAACAAGTATACATTGAGGTAGCAATAACTCCCTACCAACTATATACCCAAGGAAAACCCATAAACGAGCAGTTGAAAGAACTAATAGACGAAATAGACAAACAAACAATGAAAGTGATAATGCTGTTCTCTGGAGTAAATGACGTGGTCTGGCTGGATCTTTAGGACAAGAAATATCGATTTTACGCGTCAGAAGCAAGTTGAGATAGTAACCATGATGAGATTAAATAAGAATGATCCGAATGTGATAACAGAAGTCAGGGACAATATAAGCTTCTTCTATAAGGACGTAGCAAACACCAGAAGCTGAATACCACAATATGCAAAGAAATGGCGCATACAAGCAGAGCAGATGCACAAATGACGCTGATGATGGCAATAAAAGGCATCCACCTCTACAGAAAATTCTATGAAATCTTTTCAGCTAAGATGAATGAGCTGAGAGAAATAACACCAATCTCAGAAAACATGAAGGAAACAAAATTTCCACACTATCATAGCACCGTAACAACAGAGAGAGAGGCAGTCCTAAAAATGACAAAGCAACCTGAATTCACGACTACAAGCTGGAGTGATCCCTGAGCAGAAACTATCATAAGAAAAGCTGATGAATTAGTCCATGGAGAGTGAGCTGTACTAAAAATAACGCAAGCTGAGGAGGGTGTGTAGTATAACCTAAAGCATAATGCTGCTAAGAAGAGAAGATTGGATGATTAGTCAGAATTAAGATCGAATCATTATTTATTGATTAAAAACAATTTAAATTTATTTATTATCATTATGTTTGTAAAATGCAACAAAGAAACAATATAGCAAAAACGAAGGGGGCGATAATGCTTCCATTACTTTTAGCCGTTTTGGCAGATGATAAATTCAAATTTCGAACAACATGTGATTTTTGAACAGTTAGGATAGGGAAAACATAAGTTTCTTCATTGAGCTGAGACTACTCGATCAACAATGAAGGCATGTGAGTGTGGAGTGATTTGGAGATTGGAGTCGGCCAGAGGCCACAGTGGAAGAGAGATGAATCACGGAAAACAAATGCGACAATGTCATAACTAAATAGTATCAGATTAGTTGGAGTTAATATCAGTTAATAACAACATATCTTATATCGAAGCAAAGGAAAACTAAGATCAGTACATCCCTACCCACATCTAAAAAGAGGTAATATTTAAAAGGAATAAATAACTCTATGTTGCTACATTTACACTAAAAAACGCAATGTAGAAACAATATAATAACACAATGTAGAAACAATATGATAACACCGTGTAAAAAGTAAACTGTTAATTCAGAAAAAGTCACAAATATTTTGTATGTCCGCCATTATTGGCCAAAAACGCAGCAATGCGATTTGATATTGACTTGACCAGCTTTCTACAATAATCATCAGTAATCTCTGTGCACCATACCGCTTTAATTTGCTCTTTAAGATCGTCAATTGATGTGCATTGGCGCTTCCTCAGAGAGTTTTTGATGTGATGCCAGCAATTTTCTTTGACGTTGAGGTCTGGGGATTTCCCGGCCAGTTCTCAAGCAGCCAAATGTCTTGTGATGCTATTCACTGTTTCACAACTTTGGCGCTGTGACAAGGAGCACCATCTTATTGTAGTACAGATGTTCCGCAAAGCTGCATAAACATGGAAAATTTCTCCTGAATTATTTTGAGGTAGGCCTTGGCTGTGATAGTCTCGTTTTGAGGAACAAAATGCAGATTAGCACTCCCATTCGCTGTTATAGCACCCCAAATCATCACAGAAGGTGCTGAGCGGACAGTTTGTTGTGTGTAATGTGTGTTGAATCTTTGGCTTCTTGGTCCTCAAATGTGTGGCAAGTATGATGTAAACTGGATAATCTTGGATTCGTCACTAAACATTACTGGATGCCACATCTCAGGGGTGTAGTGTTGGTATTGCCTGCAGAAGCACAACAGGTCTCGAATATTCTTTGAAGACAATCAGGGGGTTGGATGCTGGTTTGAACTATGGAAGGCCAAAGGTAGTATTCAATCAATGCCTAATGGTGTCTGTTGATACATCCTGCACTACCGCACCTAGATTTGCCTTGACTTCAGAAGATAAAGAGAATGGTTGATTGACGACGTAATGGTGAATGAGACGGTCAGTCTGAGGGGTTGTCACTTTTGGTTTTGCAGTTGCTGATAGTGAGTAACACTTCTGGATACCGAAGATATTGACACGCCCATTCTAACAGCTATAGCGCGATAATTGTATCCCTCCTCATACAAGAAATGAATTTGAGCACGCTTTGTTTGTGAAATTTCACTACCATGGATCGTATTTCAAACTATAATGATAGTGCTTTTCAGTGAAAATGTATTGTGTGTAAATCTAAAGTTGTGTTAATTTGATTGGCTAAATGAATCTGTTGTAAATTCTAAGAAAAAACTGGGAACTTCAGGGATTTTACGAAGTTTCCAGGAAAAAGCATAAAACATGCTGTAGACATTTTACTGTTCCCAAACTTTTGGCCAGCACTATATATATATATATATATATATAGATGATTACACATGCAAAGAGCTGATATTGCATAACGCAATTTTCAAACTATTATAACTACATTTCTAGCAAAACCCAATTTGGATATTTTCATTTTATCAATTCTTTGCATAACTTTAATCAGTTGTTTCCACTTTCATGGAATGAAAAAATGTGAACGTTTCAGTTTTATTTAGTTACTTTACTTTGCATGATATAGTTAAAATATATAAAACTAAGCGAGTAGCATTATCAATTATTATGTTTCACATTGCTGTAGCATTTGACCCCGCTTAGCATTTAATAACTTATAAGTACACAAATACAATTTAAAGAATAATTCGCTAAAACTAAACATCATTGCTCGTTTAGTAGGATGTGTTTATTGACATTGGTATTTAAATATCTTGTTGCATTCTTCAAAATTATTTTGAGCGTCTCTTCCAATATTATTAAAATACAAGGGTTCCAGTTGCTGTATTTCAATGAGGTCTTTCAAATGTCAATACATTATACTTTCAGTATTATAAACAGGTTCTTTGAATATTATTAGTTAGTTTCATAGAAAACTGAAATAAAATTACCCTATCAAAAAGCAGAACAACTCCGTTTGTAGCAAAATTTGTGAGAGATTCCAGAAAGTAAATTTAATTATTATTGTAATTGGAATACTGGAGATTGCTCACACTACAAAATTTTTTAGAATTTTAGATGTTCATAGAAATTCCTCCAAAACTAAGCAAAGTAATCCATGTTTACAAGATAAAACAAAAATATTTTTTATAATTTTGGCCGGTAAACGACTGGTAATTTTACCGGCCTTTCATGAAATTTAAAAGCGGCTGCAGGCCGGTAAATTGCCGGCCCAGGGACAAACAGCCTCGGCCGG
>CABFPE010000474.1:360910-381831 GCA_900660155.1 Hofstenia miamia
TCACGGGTCAAGTACAAGTGACCCGTGGACACACCTGGCGTCTGGTCATACCGGTCTGAGAGTTTCTCAAATCTCAAGCTACGAAAGCACGTGCAATTATCATATTTACATTTGCTAAAATATGATTGTAATTACACTGCAATTTACAAAAACATTCACTTATATACATTGTACGATGTGTGCGAAAAAGTTCATAGATCACATATGCAATTCACTAACGTGGGTCAAGTCGTCTTTTTTGAATCAATACAAGTGCATAACATAATAGTGCCATTGAACATTGAATGTCGATTCATTCGGGAATAAGTTCTGTAAATAAGAGTTGAAGGACCTAAACAATAACACCATATTAATGAAACGTTATAGTAATATGTTTTAGAGCTTATAGAAACTGTTAGAAACCTTGTCCATTTCCACTGTGCCTTTAAAGGCACAAACCAATAAAATCCCACAATTAATTCATAATTAAATTTTCAGAGTAAACGTAACATTTAATATACTATGGGTGGCGGAATTTTTACCTTGACGGCATTATTTTGATTTTTGGATCACAACGGAGCGTTTAACTTTGTTTCTGATTATTAATTAGGCTTGAAATTAAGATTCAAAAACATCACTATCGATGTTTGGGATTAATCATATCTTGTCATAAAATACTAAAATCCATCATGGAATAATTATTTACATAGAGGTAGAGGTGGGATTAAATTACTTGATCTATTAAAAAATGTGTATATATACAAACAATAATGATATTCACTTTGTGTTTACATATTGGTGCTTCAACATTCAAATCATTTAAAACAGTATACACAATGCTTTTATGCTATTCTAGCATACTGTATCTAAATGTTCATGTAAAAAATTGAGAGACGCTAGCATAATATTAAATACTTCAAAATATGGGCAAGGAATTTAGTTTTAATATTTTTGCAATATGTTTTTAATAATAGCATTTATCCGTTGAGCAACATCAATTTTGAAAAAATGCACTCTCGAATTCATGTTTCCAAAAGCTAATATAAAATGCTTTGTGGAAAAAAATTGAAAACACATAGAAGAATTCTAAAGACAGATTCGGATAGACAATAAAAAGATCTTTAAAAATTTTAGTATGACTTTTTGAGTTTTACTTTTTTCTTCGAGCAAACATCAATTTAAAAAAATTTTCTCTCAAATCATTGTTTTCAAATTCTAATATAAAATGCTTTGTGTAAAAAAATTGAAAACACATTAAAGAATTCTAAAAACAGATTCAGATAGACAATAAAAAGATCTTTCAAAAATTTAGTATGACTTTTTGAGTTTTTTATTTTTGACTGTATAATTTGAAAATTTGTTGTTTTTGGCCTTAGAAAATTCCTACTATTGAGGGAGACATCTAGCGGAAAAATTAGGAATTTCGACTAGAATTTCTGTGTCTTAATTTCTCCATATGAGTTGAACAATAATTGTATCTAGGCTCTCAATACACATTCTTAGTTTCCACTAAATTTTGATACTCTGATTACAGAGCAGTAACCTTCAAATTCAGTCAATTTTTCATGTAATGCATGTGAGGTGTCACAATGTTATCAAAAATATTTTCAAAATTATCTCGCATTTCCAAAAAAGTTTTTCGTAAAATCAATTTCCCTTAATAAAAGAATATTGAGCATTTTTAACTTGTAAAATCTTACTCAAAACATTCATTTTTTTAAAAACAAGACTCAAGAAATGCAGCAGGCAGATTTTTTCAAATTTGTAAATTTCTTGTAAAAAGACTGCAGCAATAACATTTCCACTCATTTCCTGGAAGCAGTTAACCAGTGCAAAAAATATGTTTTTGATTGCAGCAACAATATCATACAAACTGCTCCACCTAATTTCTAAGAATCTTTTCAATGTTGTGGAACCGTTTGCTATTTTTTCTGCTGTGATAAACCGCTGTAACATTGCAGCATGAGTAGCAGATTTTTTTAAAAACTTGTGAATTCCTTGTCAATGAATTGCTTTAATTTTGCAATTTTGTAGGTTCTGGGGAGAAGCACAAGGTTTAATGAATGGAAAGTGCAGTGAATATATAGAGCATTTCTTTGTAGTTCTTTAAATTTAACCTGCACACCATTCTGTTTTCCCTACATAACACTAGCTCCATCAAAGCATTGCCCTCGTATTCTTAAAACAGACAAACCAAATAATTGAAGTACTTTCATTATTTCATTAAATATAACTTGCGATGTTCCGCATTCAATCGAAAAAATCCCAAAAATCGTTCATTAGCAATTCCATTAGGGATGTATTTTACACTTACACTGAGTTGTTCCATTTTTTGTACATCGGTAGTTGTGTCAACAATAATACTGTAAGAACTATATTGAATTTCTTCTTAATGTTCTCACGGACTCAGGTGCGGCTTTAGGGTGGCGCCCGGGAGCCAGTGCCCGCCTTTTTGGGGATTCTTAGTTTTTTTGTAATAGTGTCTTCCTCAAATATTTTTTATGTTGATCTTTGCAAGTTTCATCGGACAATTTAAAGCGAGCAATGCATTAAATTATACATTTAGAGTTTACATTTTACAATGAAGTTTTCTCTTGGAGTTATTTTTGTTTAAATTGCCATTTTAGTTTGAGTTTTCTTGAAACAAAATTGGATGGTGCCCCCCTGTTTTAAAAATCTTAAAGCCGCGCCTGCACGGACTACTAATGCTTGAATGTTAATTATTTCATTTTGAATTGTAGGCAATAGGAAATGAGAATTTTTATTAGCTGTAACTAAGAAATTCTGCAAAATACCATTCGATTTAGCCACAAAATCCACCATTTCCAAAAAATTCCCATTATTGCAAACGCTATCAGAATTATGCCTAAGTCGTTCTAAGATTTCTGAAGGATTTTCAACATGCCCTCGAATAGGAATATTTTGCAAACACAAAAAATGCACAATTTCAAAAATTACTTTGAGTCCAGCTTTTCTATCAATTCCGTTCACTTCATTCTGCTTTGCAATAGCAGGCTCATAAATGCGTTCAACCAGGGCTGCGTGTTGTGGACATGACACAGTATAAGCTTGTCTGGTTTACTGCTACTAACTACTTCTGCCTCTAAAATAGTTTAAAATTATACCCACGGCCAACTAAATTAAATAGATTGAGCTGCTTGTAGCAAAACAAAGTGTTATAATGATGTTGATTTATAAATTCATAAATGTTATTCCTCGTTAATTGTACGCCCCCTTACAGTTAACCGTAATCACGTCGTTTGCAATGATACCATATTTGAGAAGGATATGTTATTTCATTACATGCGTGACGCAGGTTTGGGAGAAACGCCTCACCTCATTTTCAAATGATCGTTTATTTGAGTGAGAAATCGAATATTATTATAAAGAATTTCACATACATGGCGCAGGTTCGAGAAAAAGGGGCCCCGCATTTTCAATGATTGCATATTTGAGAGTAAATCGAATAATATAATAAAAAGTTTCACATACGTGGCGCAGGTTTGATAGAACACGTTATTACAGTTTTCTATGATAGGTTCCATGCGTTCAGGATTGTATATAAATCTATTTAATTATATTTTTTTGAAAAAATAAAGATATTTTATTTCAAAACTTGAAAAACAAATTAAACAACAATAATTTTCAAAAAGATTTTTAATATATTTTGTGCTTTCTAAATATTACGGACATACATTTTCAATGAAAGTGCATCGCAATTATATACAGTTTAAGGGTTTATTTTGTTCCAAATAATCCCATATTTTCCTGTCTGTTGTAAAGTAAATAATAAAATTGTATTTGTACTAGATTTGCAAGTAATTTCCAAATTATAATCTTTATTTCGTCTGAAGATAGTAAATAAATTTGGAAAATTTGACGAAAAATTGCCAAATTATTGCCAAATATTTGGAAAGGATTTGCAAATCTATTAAAAATATTTGGCAAATTTTCCAAATTTCATGCAAACTTTCCAAATATTTGACAAAATTTCCAAGTTTTGTGCTAAGTGAATTTTTTAGAATTTATGAAATATATTAAACAATTAGACTCATACATTTATGAAAAGCATTAAAATTTCATAGCTTTAGTTATTTATAACAGCAGTTGATTAAACTGCCTTCACATTATACAATAAGATGTATACACAAAACGTAGAGATCCAAAACGGACTAATCATGTTCTAAGTTACAGCAATCAACTGACAATAAATTGCAATAATGCATTGGCATGCAAGTCAACATCATAATTTCTAACTAATGCAACATTGAAATTTTCCAATTAATCTTGCTTATATTCCGTAACAATTTGATCAAAATTTTGGCAGGTATGAATTATAACTTAAACATTTATAAGTATGTTAGATTTAAAAATTATTTCTGGTATGAACATAAAAATGTAAAAGAACACAGGTTATAACACTAATCCATACCTAGTACTAAATGAGTATTCAAGTGTTGCCTAAATTATTCTTAGATATATAAATACTTTAATTGTTTATAATAGTAGTTAATGAAAAGTTGAAATTTTCATTATATTGGTTTCAAAAATGTTTGAAATAGTCTATTATATATTACGTACACGTTTATTTATTGAAATATGCTTTAAATTAATAAATGTACAAATTGTACAATTTTGGAAAATTTGGCAATTATTTGGCAAATATTTCCCAAATATTTGGAATATTGGCATTTACAAAAATTATGCATTTTTATCCAAATATTTGGCAAATATTTGCCAAATTTTTTAAACGTATTTACTAGGGTAGTTACTAATGACGTTTTGTAATCAAAGCAGGCAAAAGAATTGTAAACAAATTTGAATTTATGAACAGGTGCATTCCGATTTTTTAAATGTTTATGCAATACGATTATAAATAGTTTGCAATGGATTTATTGATGATGAATTAATTTCACTAGATTTCTTTTTTGTATTATCAGGTTTGATTATTAATGACAACAGGAATGCTAAATGTCCCCAAATCTGGGGGCCACAGAAGAACTACTCGTGCCCTCAGACATTTAGCTTTCCGTTGTCCCATGATATGTATCCCGGGCCCGTTCAAGCTTTAAGCTGAGACCGTTTTTATTTTCTCGTCCTGTCTAGTACACTTCAAGTTGTTTTTGAAAAATAATGTTTGGTTTATTGTGAACGCAGTTTGAGGATGTCAAAAAATAATGTTAAATATTAGTAGAGTATTAAATTTTAACTAAACAGCCAAAACGTCTCTACAATTTCTTGGTATATTCTTACACTTAATAATTCCTCTAATAAATGTACGTGTATCTCACAAAATATAACAAAGTAATACGTTATGCAGATTCATTTTGTTAAATTCGTGGCAATTATGGAATTAATTAAGATTAAAAAACTTCAATTAAGAATTCAATTTCCCTTGTAATAAAATTAAGGAATCTCTTTATAATGTAATCACTGAATATTTTTATACACGAAAAGAAAATTTTTAAAAGATATGAGTCCATTTTCTTTGGCAGAATTTAGGAGTTCGACATCACCAAGTCTCTGCTGACATCTGAGATCGTTTCGAACTCCTGATCAGTCCAGCTTTACGAAAATCACGCTCACTCTGTGCGCTTGTAGCCTGTGTTCCGAATATTCCTTTCGCCACTGATGACAATAATGGAAAGTCAGTTGAGGCAGTTTTCCAACAATCTGTATGGTTTGGGGATGTCGTGCAAATGGATTTCTGTCGATATAACTCCAGCTCGTTTTCGTGATGGTGTTTCCTGTTCCTCATTTCGTGACCTTAGATAATCGAAAATCGAAGAGTTATGGACTTTTGATTGTTTTGCAGGAACTGGAGAGGTATCAGAATTCAAATATTGGCCCATGTAACCAAGTGTCAATTCTTCCAAGTCGTTTATGAGATTTCTTTTCAGCCCCTGCATTGGTTCGCAAAATTTACCTCACACAGTCTTGCCATCAAGTAATAACCAGGCGCCACAATTTGGATCATTGGCTTGGAACCATTCTGCATAGACATTGAAAATTTAAAAGTGCTTATAAATGTATAGTATTCACTGCATTAATGTTGATTTAAGTGCACTATTGTACATAATTAATCCAGATTTCGTGAAAGTTCAGTCTATTTTCTCACACCAATGTTAATTTTTAGCGGAGGTTGTATCCAAGTATATATATATATATATATTTGTGTATATTGTGTGATCATATTACATACACTTAGAATAAATTTAAGGTCATCATTCTTTGTTGTCGATTTAATAATTTACCCTTTGTTGTTTCATTTATATATATATTGCCTCTGCTATTTTCGGATGTTTAGTTAGTTCTTAGTAAAATTTTAAATTGATCTTCCTTAGTTTGATGGTGATGGGTAAAAATTTCTGAATTCAGATGACCTCTTAAATTCTCATTAGATCATATTCCCAGATGTGGCTTAGTTTCACCGATATGTGATTTATCGCAATCAGCACATGTATATTTGTAAACTAGGGATGAAACTAAGTTTTTTGGGATATTGTCTTTGTTATTAAACATATCTTTTGTTTTAAAAGTTGTAAAAATCAGGGTGATCTTAGTAATTTTATTTCTGTATTCAGATTTCTCACTCTTTTTTTTAATTTCTCAAATTGGTTACTTAGATATGGTATTTTCAAATAGACTTCAATTTTCGTTTCTTTTTTCGTATTTTTCACATATTGCTGGTTTTCTTAGCAGTAATCCTTTTCAACTAGATGATCTGAATATTTTCTTAAAATATTATGAGGATATCCATTTCGTTCTAAGATGGGAAAATTGGTTCAAAGGCATAAACTGTATGTTCGAATGTCGAAAAGATTGTATATGCTCAATCAAATAGTGCCTTAATTGTATTGAATTTATGTTGAATATTACAAGTAGAACTAATGGTATGTATAATCCCGAGTTGGTTTCTTTTATATGCGAACTTGTTTCATATGATGTGTTAAAGTTATGAACACAAACATCTAAAAGTACTAATTTGTTTTCCTTTTCATTTTCCTTTGCGAATTGGATTTCAGAAATTTGGTTATTAAAATATTCTAAGAAAATGTTTGATTCCTCTTTGTTACTGAAAATTGCAAAAACGTCGTCCACATATCGTATGTAAAGTTGAGGATTGGTTACATTTGAATTGGTGAAGTTACTTAAATTTATTCTAAGTGTATGTAATAAGATCATTTATATTTGGCGTAGTTTATTGTAAAATTTTTTACCGCATATTTTGTAAACTGACGATGATGGTAACACATCGAAATCGATATTTAATACTGTAATCACATTCAAATAATAATGTATATGTGTATATATATAGATAATCTATCAGGGCTGCAAGATAAAGTATTGAGAATAGCGCCTTAAAGATATTTTGCTCAGAAATTTTTTCAGGTAAATAGATTCCACATTTGCTGTAGCTATTGACAATTTTTTATTTTAGAGTGGTATATAACATCTTTAAAATGCATATCACCAAATAAAAGTTTGTTTTTGAAAAGAAAAACGAATACTTCATACAACAAATTTTTTACTAACAGTATAAAAGTTTAGCTTATACAATGGGTAAAATCTTAGGATAATGTTTCTCCAAAAACCTTCCAAATGCATTAATTCTATCTCTATTACCAATACAAAAGCCATTTGCCATCTCTACCAGTACCAGATCTATGCAATTAGTCTTTTCTTTGTGAAGATTAAGCAACATACGGAGACTTAGTCTTTCTTGGGACATTGTGGTCCTTAGCCAATTCCTTAAGTCACGGAGACAAAAACCGGAACTTTCGCTGGTGGGATTAGTTGCTGGCACAATTAGTAATAGCTTGAGAATATTTATTTCCTCCGAAATGAAAGATCATCATTTTGATACTCTATATTAGCAGTGAGGGATCAATATCACTCTCATAAACAATGATAACCTTATCAATCCATAGCGTGATGGGTGTGCTCTTGACTGCATTAATTAAAAGCTGCTCATTGTTATCAAAAGTGATATCCTGGTTAGTAAAATCGGGCTTTGATTGATTTTGCAATGATATCAATTGCATTGAAAAGTATCTGTGTAATACACTTTCAGGTCGGTGATGTTATTAAAACTTTCATCAAAGTACTCATTTTTTCTAGTGTTTCGATGTTTGCATTTCGCAAACATTTTGCATCCGTTTGTTGGCAAATCGGGAATCTGTATAGTTCTGGACAGATTGTCACTGTGACCTAAAAGGATTGACAACATCTTCACTCCAATAGCAGTTGAATGTTTTCATTTAAAAATCAAATCCCACAATCCAAAGTTGTACATCCTATTGTAACCAAGAATTATTTTGGAACCAATTTGCTTGACAAGAGCGCCCGCGATTACCCATTCTTGTCTTTGGAAAACCAAAAGATTTCCGGCGTTGATATAATTCCGGAATAATTCTATTTATCACTTTAGGGGAATCATAAATTTTACTGGTCTCAGTTTCTGTCAGATGAACATCAGAAATTACGGATGGGTTTTCAACTGTATTTTAATTGTCAGCAGTAGATTGATTTTGATTTAAATCATCAATTATTTCTGTTAAAAATTACCAGTAGAAGAAGGATTGATGGTTGCTTAAAACATATCATAAATAGAAACACAACCTTTACTGGATTTTATAAGTGATATGGCTTTTTCAGGCATTACTATACAATGATTAAGTTTAGACAAGAATCTTAAAATGCAGTATTGGCCAATAGATTAAAATTTTGATAGACAATGGAATTCTTTTAAATTACAAAACATTGTTTGGTTTTCCACTCAGTAGATGGAGAAGTAAGTGGTTGTTAGCAAAAATTTTTGTCAGTAGTGAGAAATACAAATTAGTGAGAAACACTAGCTATTTTGAATAAATATTAGACAAGAGCTTTACATAACTTTTTTTGAATCATTACAATGGGCAAATAGGGTAATATTTCAGATATAAGAGTTGCAAGAGTGATTATAATTGAAATAGAGTAAAAAATGGAAGAAATTACGAAAAAGGAACTAAAATTATAAAAAATACCAATCACTTATGGGAAAAAGGGGGGGCCCTTCCCCCCATTCCCCCTATCTGGTGGCCCTGTATATATATATGAGTATATATATATATATATATACTGACATATTTTTCTCATTAGGCTGGAATGCTGCAAACAAATTCATTGAGCCAGACTCCACACTGAAAACTATTTTTTGCAAAAAATTAACTTTCAAGAAACTTTACTTGCGTAAATATGAAAACTTGTTTTTGTCGTGATTTTTGAGGGCATGTTTTGCACATTATATTAAATAGAAATTTAGCCTGTTGCTAATAGCTTGAACAATAAATTTGCAAATTTTTAGTGAATGAGCACCCATAAATGGTGAATTTCCTTATGTACTTGAAAATCTCTTGATTTACTACACATTCTCTTTGTAGACAATCAACAAAAAGAATGGGGTCAGTAGATGCTGGACTGGTAATAATATGAATTTTGCTAAAGATTTCTTTTCACTACAGTAGCGTACAAACTTACAACTAAGATGAACTCTGTAAATTTGTTTCTCCATATTGCTAATTTGAATGAAATTATTTCAGAATGAAATTTTATTCCTTTCTTAGTCATGGACCATTAGGCTGGAATGCTGCAAACAAATTCATTGAGCCAGACTCCACACTGAAAACTATTTTTTGCAAAAAATTAACTTTCAAGAAACTTTACTTGCGTAAATATGAAAACTTGTTTTTGTCGTGATTTTTGAGGGCATGTTTTGCACATTATATTAAATAGAAATTTAGCCTGTTGCTAATAGCTTGAACAATAAATTTGCAAATTTTTAGTGAATGAGCACCCATAAATGGTGAATTTCCTTATGTACTTGAAAATCTCTTGATTTACTACACATTCTCTTTGTAGACAATCAACAAAAAGAATGGGGTCAGTAGATGCTGGACTGGTAATAATATGAATTTTGCTAAAGATTTCTTTTCACTACAGTAGCGTACAAACTTACAACTAAGATGAACTATGTAAATTTGTTTCTCTATATTGCTAATTTGAATGAAATTATTTCAGAATGAAATTTTATTCCTTTCTTAGTCATGGACAGGCTGTAGTTGAGGGCATATGCCGCATATCATTCATTAGCATGATCGAGTGTTGGCCATTTAAACACCTAATAAAGGAAAATAAAAATTTAAAGGATTTATTGGTTCAAAAAAAGATCCTATAAAATGATTTTTATTGTAACTTTTCAATTTAATGTAAGTAAAGAGGATTTCTACAAATATAAAGGAATGCCAAAATGTATTGCAAAAGTTTAAAAATAGTACAGCAACAATTTATTGGCACATTTATTGCAGCCTAGTCCGTAATTGCACCTCCGGTTGCAGGCGATGTTAATGCGAGGTAGTCTTAAAAAAAATGTTCGGTTTCGGTTTTTCGCACATCAAAAGCGCGCTTTCCGTCTTTTGAAACAACTACTATCGTAATTCATAAAACGGTATTCAAGTGAAAAAATAACTTTTTAAGGTATATTTTCGTAACACTGCATTAAGTTGATAATAATTTATAAACAATTTGTTGAAAAAATAATGCTTACATTTACTAGAGTACATTATAGAAATGCAATGATTGCATTTATATAATGTACTCTAGTAAAAGCCAGTTTAAGATTCTAATTTTAGTGTGTAGATCTTATTGTTAGTTTCTAAGATACCCAAATTTGGTCTTACAAACTGAAAAGTTCAAGAAATATTTTTGATAAGGAACATAAAGTGAGCTGAATCGGCATTAATTCAAATGAGAATTGGCCAGAATTGGGTAAAAAATTTTCCATCATATGCATATGATTTGTGCTGTGGAGATCCACGGGCTCCATGGAATTTCCCAAGGATAAATTCATGGGCTGAGGTGACGTGGAAATCAAAATTCTGTTCCATAGAAAAGCCTGGTGTACAATTTATGCTTAACAGTCGTCAAGTGAGCCACATTATATCATGTTCATTTGGCGTCTTTGCTAAAATATGTGTCGTATACGCTGGATGCATTTGAATTGCAAATTTTAGGACCTCACCCCTGGTCAAAGATAACATTTTCAAGTATTGCTTTGACAGTAATTCATTGCGCACCTCTACCCCTGCTTGCATGCATTCTTGACCAAAGATTTTCCAAGTCCTCGCCTCCTTAATTTTGCCTGTTGTTTCTGTGAACATCTTCAGAATTATGCTTAAATTTTCACAGTGATTTACAAGAACAAATGATGAACTTAGTAAATTTAATCTGCTTCTGAAATTTTGAAAAGTTGCATGGAGGAGCCTCATCATGCTAAACTATTTATAAGTCAATGCATATAAATTGTAGCTTGTAAACTCTTAAAAATCTATTTATTGATATTACTATTAGTTGTTATTATAGCATATATATGTAGCAGAGCTTCAACTCTTTCTTCTAAAATGCGTCCATACCTTTTGGATATCAATGATTGAAATTAAACAGTACAAAACGTGGGCCAGATGTCTTGATTTTACATTGCAAAATATACTCAAAAATTAATGTTGTATTAAAAAAGTTGTATTAAAAAGATTTCACTACTTTGCCAATGATTGTAGCTATATGGATAATCAAGTATATAAGATAATGACTTTGCCTTTCACTCATAACCTGTATTATAATATTATAAGCTTCTTATCAAATGCACTTCCATTGTTACTAGAGTATTCATTACATTATTGAGCTAGAAAATAATATACAAGGAAAGCACTTGTTAAGGACGACGTCCTCTCCTCTGAAGTTGGATCCCATTGACGAAGAAGAAGAAATGCCTTTGAGTCGGCAAGAAGTAGTGGTGCTATGTTATCTTTATAGAGTATGAATAATCAAATATATATGTATTATAAGTGGTTGCAGTATTACATTTATTTAAACATAGGGGTACTAAAAAAGCAGTTCTTCTAAAACGAACAAAATTGGTTGGAATACGATTCAAGACATTTAACAATGAACTTTTATCAGGAAGACAATTCTACATAACATTATTTTTTTACCCAGTTTCAAGTTTCTCACAATTAATCGAATGTTTCAAATTGCCTCTCATTTATTTATGTAATCCAGGTTCAGTAGTTTGTATTAACCCTTCTATACAACGTTGATATTTTCATGAAATTTGGTGCATAAATTATTGAAAAATCACGTATTTTATATATATATATATATATATATATTTACATAGACTTTCTGAACATACTAAATTTGTGAAGTTCAGTTATGCTAAGAACAGACATTAGTAGTTTAAGCATTTGCAAATTCAAGCAAAACCAGGATTTCGCATAAGAAGAATCATTATTATCGCTTCAATTTTCAAAACATACTTTATTTAGTTCATCTTTTTAATGAATTAAATTTCATTTAATTAAATTCTTCATTTATATCAAATGACAAAATAATATAATAGTTGTTGATATTTTCTTACTCATAAGACTGATTTCATATTAACCACTTGCACAAAGTCGAGATAAAATCTTGGAATTACAAAACATCATTATTCTTTAAACTATTTTTTGATCTGAAATACTCGCCAAAATACAACACACGGAAAGTAGATTCACTTAAAATCATTAGAAATGCACATTTTAGTGACTCATCACCAATATTAATAAAAATTTATGCTTTGGAAATACTAGTTTAATTTTTTCCTCAATCTTGTCAATGCAAAAGAAATGTTCTTAGGTATTGATGATGTTAATTTTTTGAAAGTCCATTACAATAAGTTTTGCCACATAAGAACTCACATAGGAACAGCTAGCCGCAATAATTTTTTTGAGTTTTTTGAAGCAGAGGATGTTTCTCTAAGTTTGATATATTTTGAATATAAAAACAAGCATCTTAAATTTTCCGTCAATGATGGAGATTTTTGTTAGCATATGTTCGTCAAGTTTTTAGATAAAGGTTTTCATAGTATATTTTCACAGCAGAAAAGCTTGTTTTTTCTTGTTTTGAATTCCAGGAAAGATTCGCGAAAAACTTTGTCTTTTACTGTGTATTGAGAATATCAAAACCACTTTAGTAATGAAATGGCCAAGATCAGTTCTCAACAGTTCATTATATAGAATATATAATGGAATTATGATGCACTAGAGGTTATATTTAATGAAAGCTGGAGTATTACCACTAGTGTTTATAGAATTGAAAGTTTAAATAGCACATCAATAAAGGAATAATGCATTTAAAGTTATATTTTATTTTGTATAAATGTCACTAACAGTTAATGGAAAGTCAAGTTTTTAGCGTCTTAGTGATGGACAAACAAACAGGAGTTTTGATACAAAAATATGATGCAAAATAAAAAATTGCATTCACTGAAATATATTTGCACAGCTACTAGTGAAGAATATTTAACAAATGTAATAGTTGCTTAACCATGAAGGCCGATGAATTGAATAACTTATTTTTAACTATGTTGAAGAATTTCTGTATGTCCTTTCTTAGACTAGAGAGGATAATAATATAGATGACAGGATTGATGCTACCGATGGAATTGAAAAATGTCTCTGCAACCCGAATGAAACACCTGTCAAGCTCTGATAGCTCGTAGAAGTAATCACTAAAATACTTTAATATTTGAAATATAATAACAAATATTAACCGAAAGCTGCATTAAAGTATGTAGATAATTTACTTGTGTAATATGAAAAAATTTTTCTATAGCAGTGTGCAATATCATTTTTAGAATTTATTGGTTTAAGTACCCAAAATCTAAAAACATTGATTATTCGGTAAAAGTTTTGGAATTAAGATGTAAATGCATGTAATACTTTAATGGAATCGTTCTTTACCATCCTGTATTCCAATAACAATTTAAATTAAGTGGCTCAGAAGGAGTAAATACTGCTTCATTCTTATTTCAAATTTTTATGCTTAGCTTAATTTTGTAAATAGGGTTTATAAAAAAGTTTGTTTTAAATTTGTTACATAACTCCATTGATTTTTATTCATTTTAGACTGATTTCCATGGTTTTATTTCATTTTAAGTCAGTTTCATGGTACCTTACTTTACTAAAACATTTTGCACCACTTGCTGGGAAACATGAGACATTTAAGTAGCTTACTTCTTGACGGTCTAAGGTATCTTTTTAAAATTATAATCTTATTTAATTAGTTTTTACTTCATAGTTCTGTTTGTATTCATATATATTTGCGCGAAAAATTCTTGATATCATTTCAAAGTTGACTCACATTTCATTTCAAACCCTTAACTGTCCCTTTCTACCCCGAATTACCCTACTTAGAGGTTTTAAATCTTAAAACAAAACACGTTATCTGTATAAATTTTATGCCACCGAATGCATAGTTCATAAATAAAAAACGACTGTGTAAATTTGATATACGAACAAAATATATCAAAGCATTGAATTGGGATACTTAATTAACGTGAACATATTAAATAATTTATACATGTTTAAAAAATTTTGTATAGTGATCGTACGTTTATAGGCCGGTTATCTGCAGTAATGCCAATTAATTTGGGGGCCGACCTATTAACATTTCAGAATATCATACAAGACAAAATAGCTTTACAACGTTATGATAGTATAGCTTATTCTTTTGCATTCATCACGTAATTGGGTAATTACTATTGTGATGAAAATCATCTGCACGTCGGCCAATCAAAATGCATGGTTGTTCACAGCATATTCCACGATTGTGCGAATTAAAACATTGGTCTACGCAAACGACTACCTTGAGTCATTAGTGCAGAAATATATCGTCGTTACAATGGTTAAGAAATGTGCGGTGCCCCTATGTAAATCTGGTTACAAAACAGATATCTACTACAAAATGTTTGCTTTCCCACATCAAAAGGATTTACAGGATGAATGCTCAATTCATTGAAATAATTTATATTTGGTTTAATATCCTCAACTCAAAGAGTAGATTTAACCCCTTACAAATTAGTCAATCTGATGGAAAAATACACTTTCTTCAGGACTTTGCAAAGTGCATTGAACAGTGGAAATCTAGTAACAGATCTGGATTTTCAACACAAACTTTAAATTCACTTCAATTTTCCGCATCATCTATTTCAACATTGTGTATTGAGCTTCTTGAAAATGGATTTGAATATGTTTTAACGTCTCGTTTACAAACTGATCCTCTTGAACGAAGATTTGGGCAATACCGCCAAATGTCTGGCGGAAGGTTTCTGATATCCCTTTACGAATGTAACAGCTCAGAAAAAATAATAAAAATTATCCAAATTTTGAAGAATTTTTCTCTTAGTGGGCTAAGTAACTGTCTGGAATCCAACAAAAATGAAACAGGCATTACATTATTGGATGGTGACGAATTGAATGAAGATGAGGAAGAAGTGTCAATGTACATTAGTGGTTATATAGCGAATAAACTGGACAGCATGCTTTCATGTGAACGTTGCCGAGAGTATTAAATGGAAGTCATTCCATATCTATCTGGAGCAAATGAATCGTGGAGGATTACGAATGCCATCAATTCAATTGTCTAATTTCGTTATTCAAGGCTTTTCTTTACTCAAAGCCAACTTCAATGAATTGAGACTGCTTGATGATCTACGACAAACAACTGTCAGGAGTTTAAAGGAAAGAATGTCAAAGGCACCAGTGTTTTATTGTCATGACCATGCATTGAAAGCTTGTAGTGTTGCATTGTCAAGCATAGTTAATATTTTTTTCAACAACCAGCAAAAGGCATTTAAGGATACTAAACGTAAAGACTCTGTGAAAGTTTTTAAGAAAAACAAACGTATAAAGCATAATTGAAATAATATCATATATTTGCCAAAGTTGATTTTGTTTGTTATTATATGTGCACTATGTATTTACAATTGATATATTTGATGTTATGAAAAATTAACAATGTTTTGTAATGTTTTACTATTTTTGACTTCGGCCCCCAAACTTTTGTGCGTTACTGCTGATAACAGGCCGTGTATTAAAGAAGGCCCTGGTATTAAATAGGTGATCTGTTACAATTTTGTTATACGACCTTGGAAAAATGAAAGCCCCGATTTACTTTTTTGTGGATTCAAAATAATAGAATCGAAATTTCCCCTTGGCCATAGTTCAGACAGGATATGAGTCCCATAGACAGTTTTGCACCAGATATATGATGTGTGCACATATTTTGAATGAGCTTTATTCTATTTTTCCCATTTTAAAGCACAAATTCGCTCATGAAAATTACAAATTCGGGAATTGAAAATTTGCAAGATCGCATATGCAAAACCGTTTACTAGTTAATTATAACCATTAATATGAAATGTTCCAACTTGGATAATTGTTTCTGATGCTTTACCATTGTGTATAGTACATTGATTAGAATATGAATGTATTATAATCCAATTATTTTAATGATATTTTCTACCTTATTGGTTTGGACAACAAAATAACGGCTTTTTTATAAAATAGCATTTGATGCTACAAAACATAGAATTAATAATTTCCAAAATGGTCGCAAAATATACCTGCATTGTCATGTTGACATTTATAGTATTTTATACTATAAAATTTCTAAAATGTAATTTACAACAATCTACAGCTACATGTATTATCTAAATTATCTAGACAACCTATTTTGGATGAAATGGTTATCGAAATAATCTATTTGTAGCTTTTTTAAATAAGATGCTATCGACGATAAGATATTAAACAATAAGCATGGTTGCAATCGAAAAAATTAAAGAATTAATATTAAAATTGTAAACCGAAATGAGTTGTACGTGGATATTTATATTGTTTACATATTCATTTAGATAGTCGTGTAACCGGAAATTAAGGTAAACACCTTTTAAATACGTTGTGGATGAGGTAAACACCTTCTAGTGGTGAAAATACAATATATATATATATATATATATATATATATATATATATAATTGTTATTATTCATGGAACATTCGATTCTCTGTGAAGTTTTTAACCAACCAATAACTAGAATACTAGCCAAATTTTATGTGTACCCTCATAGCAGAATTCAGTCACTCAATTTCAAATTAAGAACTTGAAAATACGCTTTTTTGGTGGCCCAATTTATGCAATTTTTTAATATTTTCATGCACAATCATAATATGCTTATGGTCTGACTAAACTGCTCTAATTTATAGGGAATAAAGGATGGAGCGTTTCTTTCATTTTCAAGATCATTGAAGATAGTGAACTTCTCTATTTTAATTACGTTGCCGTACTTTTTATCTTGCCCGGATTATAATTGGTCTGATTTTTATTGCTAAAGAAAAGACTTAGTTAATATAAATTATTTTTTCATTTAAAAAATATTTTTTGAATGACATTGAAGTTAGCATACAGGAATTTAGTTAGTATACATGTAGATTAGATTTGCCAATTAAAATACCAGCAACTTTTAATTTTGAGTACATTAAAAGTGAAAACAATTTTTTCCTGGCAACTTTGAATATCAAACAATAAATTTTTCAACACAATTATCATGAAAAGGCTTCTACTAAACAATCCATAATATAATGTGAATATTTAATAAATATTTGAACTATGCAATAATACTTAGAAGTTGGCGTACAAAGCTTTGTAAAATACTTAGAAAAATACATCAAATTTACATCTAATAGAAATATCATAAATTTAGCATATACAACTTGGGATCACAAATTTAAGAAAGACATCTCCTAGAATTCTTTTCACACATTATTGACACTAACATAAATGCTAAAATATCAATTGAATATATAAAAAATATTACTCACAGATAAGTAAGCCTGCGCTTCAATGTCTGTCTTGAGCTGAGCATTGCAAGAGCTTGGAATGTTATTGCAACCAGCTGCTTCTGAGCTTTCATCAATGGCTGTACCTTCACAATCATCAATGTTATCACAGAGCTTTTCAATACTGATACAGTTCCCATTGCATTTGAAGGCTCTAGGTTGGTAACAGCAATTATCTTCATCGGTGAAATCAATGATATTGTTTTGAGTGCAATCATTAACTCCATCGCACATCTTAGAATTTTCCAAGCATTCTCCAGAAAATCTAATTTTCATTGGTTACATTAATAAGTGAAACATCATAAAAAATATAAGTGAGGTAAGCATATGATATATTAATATACTGCTCTATAGACTAGTACATAAGAGAAAGCTTTCTACCAGGCCTGGAAACGTATCAAACTTTGTGAACCCGACCCGAAAGATATGTAGACTAAGCAGTTGCATATAACACCCTTTTCAATTGGTTAATGGAGCGTTAATACCTATACATTTAACTAGCAATTAATATCAGACTTATTGATTAACCCGACATGACCCGGTTAAAAATAACCAACTTACAAGCAAACAAATCCTTTGCACTCTTCACAAATTGAATGGCAAGAGTTTTCATTGTTGCAATTGTTGAACCCCACGGAACTACAAGATTGTCTAAAAGATAATCTTCCTGCATTCTCGATCACTGTCTTACATACTTTTTTACTCAAAGGGCATGTGAAGTTATTGGAACAATCCGAAGCGACCAAGCAATCTTCATAACAAGGCCCATTGCAGTTATGCTCATCGTCATTACTTGGACAATCAGAGATCCCATCACATATTTGCCAACTCCTTATGCAAAGCGCTTTGAATGACGGACATTGAATTGTGCCAGGCTCACAGTTTTGGCATCCTAAGCCAGTGTTAGGTCTGTTTTGATTAGAAAGACAAATGGGGATTACCAAAGTTGATATCACAACAATATTAATCAATCCCATTAGCATAAATGAAGACTTTAGTGAACTATATTCATTATTAGCCAATTATATTTAAATTATAAATTGCTGAAGTCATTAAGTCTAAATGTAATTAATTACTTTGAGAAGATAGACTAAAAATAGAAGAAATAATTATCATTTGGTAGTGCTCAATTGGTAAGATGCACATATTAAGTGATGTCGAAATTAATAGCTTTCACATGAATTAATTCCTCATTTCTACTTGAAAATTTATTGCATTGCACGAAAGTTAATTGGGTGATTTACAAGCCCTCTAGCGGGAAAGTAGTTTAGTGAAATTAAATATTTACAAAATATTATTTGAAACTCAATTTATTGCGATGTTTGACCTAATAGCTCCGGTCCAATGACGCATTATTATTCACTCTCTCAAATGATGCATAGAAATAAACGGGATTATATGCTCACTATAATGCATCTACATATACTACATTCTATTTATTTACTTGTAGTAAAATAAATGAATTAATGAAGTTATGTCGAATCGAATTTATTTTCAGAAAATTACTTAGCAATTAGCACGTTCTGAGGATGATTTTGTGGTGTGTAGAATTTTAAGTTCTGTTGTGTACGCAACACAGCATGTTGTTGTGTTATTAAAATTCAGCGTCATAAACTTAAAACTTCCTTTTAATACAAAAATTTAGTCCCATAAATTATTGATAGTGAAAACCCACATATAATTCTTGAAATAATATTTTGACAAATTTTATATTTATTAGTGATATATATTGCTATAATTTTTGAGCTTGCACTTCTTTGAATAGACGCTTGCAGTAAGTCATATTTATAGATGGTTCAGCAAAATATAGTCAAATAAAGTGGAATTTTTGTGGATGTATGTATATGCAGCTACCAGTTAGGAATGGGATCCGGATAGTGAATTGAATATACTGGATACCCGATATTTTGAATGCTGTATACCGGATAATTTACCGGATATCGGATAATATATTATTAGTAGGAAAACAAGAAATATGACTTAAAAAAATAAAATATGACCATATTTTTATGACGACAATATGAAAGAGTTTAGTTAAATATGCACTAAATATGACCATCCATTTTTTAAAATGATTTAAGCATTTTACAACTTTTTTTATTTTTGAAAAAAAGGGTAGAAAAAAATTTAAAAATCTTTTATAAAAAAAAAACACTTTTTTTAAACCCCTGTTTTTCAAAAAATATTTAAAAAAACACTTTTCTAAAATTTAAAAAAAGCACATACATTTTCCCATATTTTTTTGGTTAATTTTTCCTTAAGGGGCCAAAAATTTTTTCAAAATAGAGATACTTTTCTCATTTTTAGCCCCTGTTTTTTTTTATTTTTTTAAATTTAAATAGCATACAAAATAGCAGTAAAAAAGTTTTTTTTTAAAAGTGACTTTTTATAGGGGTTTTTTTTTCAGGGGTCATTTTCCAAATCAAAGGGGGGAAAAGTAAAAACATCTGGGGGGAAATTTCTCTGTCAAAAATTTTAAAAAATTTTTATTTTTTGATAGCAGCCTTAATTAAACATTTTATTTTCCCCCCCCATATATTTTTTTTTTAAAAAAATCCCCCAAATTTGCAAAAGATGTGCCCTTTAAAAAATATGAAAAAAAAGGGGTAGTTTTTTTAAAAATTTTCCGCTGCAAAAATACATATAGCCCCTCCCCGAAAAACGTCGTTTTTTTGGGGAGGGGAGGGGGAGAAATTTCTAGCAAATTTAACCCTCTGGGGGCCCGAAAAACATTTAATTTAAATTTAAAAAAATAAAAATCTTTTTTTTAAAAATTTTTAGCAGTCACAAAACCCCATTAATTTTTAATTTTTTTTCCAAATTTTAAGAAAAAATGCCAAAATATTTTTTTTTGACATTTAAGCTGCAAAAACCTTATTTTTAAAAAAAAAAAAAAATGACTTTTTTTACTTTTTACTTCCAATTTAATTGAACCCCGGGCCAAAAAACCTTAAAATTTTAACCGGGTTGCAAAAAAGACCCAATGAAAAAAAAGGGCTTTTAAAAATTTTTTTTTTCCCAAATTTTAAAAAAAAAAAAAACCCATTTTTTAATTAATTTTGGACTTTTTTTTAAAAAAAAAAATTAAAAATTTTTAAATTTTGGAAAAATTTGAAATTATTTCCCAAAAAAAAAAAAATTATAAATTTTTAAAATTTTAAAAAGTAAAATCCAAAAAACTAAAAAAATA
>CABFPE010000474.1:381853-404289 GCA_900660155.1 Hofstenia miamia
TACAAATATATATATATATATATATATATATATATAATTGTAGTATAAATTATTTAAAGTAGTCGCAATCCAGAATTAATTTTTAAGTTTTTTCTTAAAATGAAACTATGGCAAAATATGACACATGCCACATATATTGCAGCATTTTCAAAAAATCAAAAATATGCTATTTTACGACTTTATAGCTTCCTATTAAACTGCTTCTCAGGTCTGAAAACATCTAATTTTAAACAGATTAATAAATAGACAAGCCAAAAAAATATTACTTTGGTTGCCCTAATTATTCAATTTTTTAATCAAGTTTTATCTCAGAATATGTTATCCGGTAAAAGCCGGAAACAAGGAAAATTTTACCAGATACCGGATATCCGGATCCGGTTGCGAAATTGCCAATTTTACCGGATGCCGGATTTTGGCACATTATTCCTACTTTTTAATAAATATATGCGTACTATCACCAAAGCAACACAGAAAATATATATATGTTTAAGAATTTTTAGTCAAAATTTAATATTTAGTTAAATTCCAATCCAAATAAGGCAGCAGTTGAAAATCTCACTCAGCCACCACTTCTCAACCCAATCGACTTTACTTTGAGGATTTTATAGAAAACAAGACAAAAATCAAACAACTGATAAAGATCGATGAATTAAGAAAAGTTCCAAATGCAACAAAGCTTATTATTTGTTGATAAATATAAACACTCTTTTGAACAGCAAATTTTAGCTTACCATGTAAAGTTAAACCGTAAACATTTGATTTCTTACAAAACGATATAACCTTTCCTACTTAGATTATTTATCAAGAATTTTGCGTAGATGTACTTCCAAGATTTCAAAAACTGCCCATTGCTGGCGAAAATGTTAACCATTCTATTTGGTAGAAGTAAATTTTTTGACATTTCTTTGTTTGTACAAAACATTGTTGACATGAACGTATTATAAAAATCGTAATTCAGGAATTGTTTAGCTGATGCAACCAAGGTCTGTAGCTCTAAGAAAAAGGGGGTTTAGCAAAAGTCCACTAAGATATTGTACTTGCTCTGACCATTCTACAGCATTCAAAATTTGAACTGAAAACACTTGTGTACTGGGATTCTGCAGGGCAAACATATTATTGGTCTTCAATCCTAACTAGTCCCATTGGATTTCTGTCCTAGTTCCTTCCCATAATAGTCATATGAAAATTTCTTGTCCCACGGTTCCACTGTATAAATTCTAAATTGAGCTACGTGTTTAAATTTCTCATACGAGTTTTTATTTTTATCCCAGTATCTCCAAAATACTTAGTACCAAATAAAAGTCTCATAGAATTGCAATGATCCTGCACAAAACTCTAAGAAACCCGAAATTTCACATACAGTGGCAGATTTTGTGGTTATAAATTGAAAAATTTTAGCACAATTATATATATATATATATATATATAGGGTAGCTACAAAGATGTCTGTGGACTATGCCCCCCCCAGATTTAGACCAGATTTATATATATATAATATATATATATATATTAGGGCGTTTCCTTTTACATATTTTTTCGGATTAAGTTCCTTTTAAACCAATTGTGCAGCTATATGACAGCATCATATTTTAGGGCGTTTCCTTTTACATATTTTTTCGGATTAAGTTCCTTTTAAACCAATTGTGCAGCTATATGACAGCATCAAACTGCACAGGTTTCAGCTGTTTTCGTTAAATTGAAATGCTCCCCTAACGTATTTTGTGAGAAACAATAAAATTAGTATTTCAATAAGCGTTTTTGAAGTAAACAATCGCCAAGGCTCAGAAATGAGGTAGATTTTGACAATTGGGGTAATTTAAATTAAAAAACAGAAGTTGTTGCAATTCAGGGCTTATACCCCTTCCTCCCTATATTAAAATAGTTCGAAAATGAAATAAATTACGCATAGACAGAATTGTTGTCATATAATAGTGTTATCTGTTTAAGAACACTAATAATATAATTATGAAAATGGTTTTATTAAATTATGTCATTTTGCAAAAAATCAAACCAAAACACCAGCAAAAGAATGCAGTCACATAGTTACTTAATTACATTTTCTTGAGATTTCTTGGAATCTCTCATCAAAAAAGTGTTCACGGTAAATTTAGATATGGAATTATATATTTATTGAATATTATTCAAAAGCAACTATCATCACAATTAGTTGTTGCGAAAAAAATGAACTCTGTATGAATATTAAGTGTATCAATTCAAGGTTGTTGCGAAAAAAATGAACTCTGTATGAATATTAAGTGTATCAATTCAAGCAAAAATGACGATAAAACAAAAATCAATTTATTTGGTTGGTTTATTATCATCGCCTTAAAACAAATGAATTTAAGAAAACAACATAAAAATATTCTTGTGAACAATGCATGTGGAGATTTAACTTTTTTGCAATGCATAATTATTTATAAGGGAAGGTGAAAAAAAATGCCCCCCGTAAATAAAAACGCTGTTCAATTTTACCAAGATTGTATATTAATTTATTCAAAACCGTAAATCATTTTATATTTTAATAAATGATTATCATGCTAACTTAAATATTGGATTAAGTAGATTGTACCATTAGCTGAAATTGTCTATTTATCTACTTGTTAAAGAAATTTGTACAAAAATGAGTCAGGTTATGGATGATTTTGCATTTTGCCCCCACATGAAGTGGAACTTCATCATTTGAAACGTTTTGAAATAGTAATGTCGACATTTTCTAGTTTCCTTGGGGATTTTGTAATCATAAAACAACACATATCAAGTTAGTAATTTAAACAAAGATTTATGTAAAAACAAAGAGAAATTCGGGAAAAATATTCAGTAAATAATTAATGAAATAATATTACATTTTAAACTTCTTTTGTTCTATTTAAATGAATCATTTATCAATGGTATTGATTTGTTTTTAGAAAAGCTATTTCTTTTGTATCATGTTAGAGATGGACCAAAATCATGATTATTCTGGTGAAATATAATGGAGGCTCAGTGAATATCTATCCATGCTTGCGCTCAGATGGGAAAATGGTTCTTTGATTCCATACTGCTTCTTCAAATAGGTATGTTTATTGTTGAATTTTAGTGAATATACATTTTAAAATTGGATCTTTATTCAATATTCGGTAATGTGTAGCAAATTTTGGGTGAATTTAGTCAGCAAGCACTTATTAAGTTTTCTATTTACAATCAATAAATGGTGACATAACATCTTTAAATGGCTTAGATTTCAAATACATCTTTGCATGCAAACATTGGTATGCATTCGATCCTTGAATTTTGCTCTAATCATGTTTGTACTAGTTTGTAATACTCAATAAAAATCGTATTTTTACGCACTATTTGATCTAGCACGTGACGTTTGAACGGTATTATTAGCCGAATGTGCATAAATTTTCAAGTTATAGTAGTTTACATGTGGTTAGGCGATTTTTATAGACAATGTTTTTCAACATATTAACCTATAAATTGCTAGTTTGTAAGTTTCTCAAAGTTTTTATCAATCCATCTTTTAAATACCATGCGCCTATATTTTTTACATGTGGATGATATAATATTTAGAGGCATTTGTACATATAGAAGAATTAATACAAAATATTTATCATATAACTTGGTTCATGAATTTGCAATTTTTTACCCAACAACTGATTGAAACTATGAATTATGCTTTCATTTTCGTTTTGTCAGGAGATAAATTATTGGTTTGTACTTGTTTTATAAAATTTCTTAGTGGTTTCTAGCTCTCAAATTTTTTATTAAACGTTTGTTAATGATAATACAAAATATTTATCATGTAGAATTATCTGCCTCTACTATCTAACTGTGTAGTTTATTATTTCATATCAGTGTACATGAACTATATGTTTTTACAATAGCATTCACTACTATTAATTTTAGCTGACTGCTATGGAAGCAGTGAAATGGTTTCACCTTTGTTCAAGTTTACACATCATAGGCCTACACAGTTTTTCAACAATGTAGGCACAATTTAAGCAAGTTCTCCTTCAATTAAACATGGTTTCACTTTAAAAGGACTTGTTTATTGTCATATAACAATAAATAATGATACAAATTGGTGACTAATGTACTCAGAGATTGGAGGCATCAGAGATTGGAGGGAAAGCGTTTTTGGACTGGTGAAGTCAAGTGTATTTTCATCAAATTCCTGATGAAGAAAATATCTAGCTCAAGGTTCCTAAAACAGAAAAAGCGAATTTAGCTCGTGGTTTTCAAATGCATCTCCATACAGAATAACTGGGTACATTATATACTTCTCACTTTTAAGCAATTTTATATGTGGTATTGTTTTATGTGTCTTCATTTTTGTATTCTCTTTTTCCATCATACAAAGTTTTTTTTGAAACATTTTGATGCATTATTGGTTTCTTTAAATTAAGCGTATTGAATTATTAGAACTCAAATTCTTTGTAGCCATATTGCTTTTGAATTTAATGTATAGCTCGTTGCGTGTGTTTACAAGTTTATATGTATAAAAGAAGCCAGAGCATGGTATGGAGTTGTTACTAATTTGGCAATGGAAAACAATGAAATAGTAAAAAGCCATGGTAATGCATACAACCACGTAAACCCCCATATACCAAATAAAGCTGAAAAACGTGTATAAGTTAACAAAAGATGTAACAATTAACAAACATGTACATGTCCCAAACATTTGATACAAGATGTAAAAGTCTACACCATGTACAGTCATGAAAAAGTCTGCACACACCAAAGCAAAATGAAGAGAGAAGAAGATTGCCATGTAAGAACTAGTATGATATTGTCTATTTAAATGCATGTGTGTGAATAAATTATATTAATAACATTGCATGTATAATTTTGAGGAAACAAAATTTCACCTTCATGCATAAAACCATACTTTGATTTTAACTTGTAAATCTATATTTCATGTTTGTAATGTTAAGTCACTTTTATGCATAACCCCACGTTTACTTTTTCTGTTTACTAGTTTGTTTTCATCGTGTATTATACGTGTGATGTTTAAGTATGACAAATATTTTTTCCTAGTTTGTAATTTCCCGGAAAATTCCATCTTTTAAATATCATGCACATGTATTTTTGCGTGTATATATATGATACACTATTTACAAACATTTATACATTTAGAATGGTGAACCCATCACGGGGTTTACAAATTTAATGATTGGAGGTGATATCTATCAATAGAAAAAATCGTCAAATTATATATTTTTTAAAAAACCAAACACAAAGTTTCAAAAAATTTGCTTTTCTTCCCAGTGTTATATATTACATTTTATGTTTATTGCACACTCTACTTTCACATTTTTATCTTGCATTCTCAAGTGTTTTATTACCCCCATTTAAAAAAAAGAATGATTTTCAAGTATGCACTTTATTATTTCATGGGAATGTGTACAATCTTTGTGTTTTTTCAATTACTGTATAACTGGAATTAATTTTTAGCAAATGGAATTAAAGAGATGATTCCTTATGGATAAGTGATGAGTCAACCCATTGTACATTACAGAGAGTTTTTGACGTGTGGAGAATTAAGGTGATACTTTTCATAAAGTGTAAAAGACCAGTGCAAATTTAAAGCAATATATTAATCTTAACATGTTAGAGATTGAATGCTTTATTAGGTTTTGGAGTAAGAATTCGATTACTGACCAACTCTCTGCTTTGAAGTCAGTTTAACATTGGTGCAAACTTAGCTAACCATTTCAAAATGGATCTCCACAAAGAATAACTGGGTACATTATATACTTTTAAATAATTTTGTATGTGGCATTTTTATTTGCTTATATACATTTTTTTGTATTATCTCTATTTCCATCATACACATTTTGATTTAAACAAGATTATATATGTTTTTGCAAAATTGCAATTGACTGAATGGAATTATTTATGCGTAATAGTTTTAAACTATCATCTAAATTACAAATGTTGAATTATTAGAACTCAAATTTTTTTAATCACTTTTGTTTAACCTATAATTGACTGAATGGAATCATTTTGTTAAATTTCTTATTTTTAATTAGCACGGCGAATTTATAGACCTTTGTTTTTGCTATGAATAATATTATTTTGAATTTTTCTATCTTTTAAATACCATGCACCTGTGTTTTTGCGTGTAAATAATACACTATTCACAAGCATTTATACGTTTAGAATGGATACCGCATAATGTAGTTTACAAATTTAACAATTGGAAATCATATCTATCATTGGAAAAAATCGTCATCAAGTATGAAGAATGAATGCGTCATCATATTTATGTATTAGTTACAAAAGCAGAAAACCCTAGTAATGTATGTAGCCATGCAAAGTCATAAATGAAATAAGGTGAAAAGCGTGGAAAGTTTATAAAACATGTAACATGTGGTTGGTTGTTTATCAATCATGACGCCTTGTTTGAAATCTAGCATGTTTTTTGATTTGGGTGAAATGCTTACAACAACATTTACTATATTAAAGAACTATTCATTTGTTGGATGGCAAAATGTACATTATTTCAGTATGTCAATCAAAGGAAAATTTTTACTGTCTCCCTCATCATATCCAAATGCATTCAACTGGTACAAACGCAATTTTCATAACATTAGCTTTACAGAAAAAATCTCTTAATTTGACGTGTAGAAAGGAAACAGTGTTTTGGGCGCATAAGTAATTTTGGATGGGTGAATTAACACAGTACTATTATGGATAATTCAGCTTACCTTAATGATGATTGTTTCCTGAAATTCTTAGCGACCTGTCTTCTAATTACCATGTGTCTGTATTTTTGTGTGTGAATAATACACTATTAACTAACTTTATTTACCAATTTTCAAACATTTACAAGTTTAGAAAGACTAATTCAACATGGAAGCACAAGTAATTTTGGAGGGGTGATTTAATGCATTACTATTATGAATACATCATCTTACAATATACTGAATAATCTGGATGCAGTGAAGCTCTGCACAACAACTCGGTCTGCACAAAAACAGCTCATATACAATATGTTTTGTTTCATATGTGTGTGATGCTTGGGCATGGTGGATATTTATTCCATTTTGTATTTTGGATATTGGTGAAAATGAAGTTGCTTTTGTCATGTATTACAGATATTTCAATTTTTTATTGATTTTTCAATGGTATATTTCATATGCTTGAAAATAAGTTTGTTGGATTTTTCTATCTTGTTTTTGAAAATGTATGTCTATTTCATGCGACTATAGTGTTCAAGCAAAATATTTTTCCACTTGTATTTGGATATTACTAGAAAACGAGTTTCAATTATTTTCCTTGCTGCATGATTAAGCATTGTTAAACACTTCTTAAGAACTTCATCACATGGAGTCATTGTGTAATGCGTGCTTTTATGTTAGTACAATTTATACACAATTGCTAAAAAATTGTTGTTTTCTACCTCTTACATATTTGCTTTGATCAACATTAATGTGCCTAGAAGCATGCTCTAATGCAAATAACACATCATTTTTTCATTTGAAATATTTGGGTTTTGGATCTATGAATTATTTTCCTTGAAATATAGTTCTGCATGTTTAAACATTGTTACAGCAAGCACGTCTTAAGTGAAATTTGTCATCAATTACATCACTTTGCCCAAATCCTAGAAAACAAAAATAAAAACTTGATCAAAAAATTAATTTGTTCAATTTAACTTTGTCAACAATATTTTGTCACTAAATGGCGTCCAATAGAATTACTTCATTTCTATATGCCAAATAGCCATAGGTGGGGTGTCCCATTGAGACGTGCTTGTCCTGGTCTTAACTACTCATATACAATATACCAGGGAGGAAAGGGTCAGCTTCCACCGATGTACCGGAAAAATGAAACGACTTACTCAATAGTGCATGTAAATCAACTCAAATGTAGTGAATCCTATATAACTTAGAAGCAATGTGTTAAAGAATCAATGATATATTTTAAATATTACAATAGTGTCAAATGCTCTTCTAGTAATCCTATCTAATGTAGTCAAGCAAATAAAAAAATTCAAGAAATGTTTTGTCAATAATTATAAAATGGGCCTAAAATTATTGGCCAATGTCTATCTATAGTTGAAATAAAATAGATAGATTCTTGTATTTGTAATTTTAAACGCCCCTTCTCCACAAGAAGCAAATCCATTTCTGATTAGTGACTTTGATTATAATTGCTTTCAAAACTCCAATAAATTCAATTCTTTGATTATTTGTAAGCTTTTTAGTAATTTAATTCTTAAAATAGTCATCAACTATAATCATAATATATTTATAGAGTTTAAATTATGAATTGAGAATGGAAATGGTTTCAAACAACAAGAAAAAACTTACTTCAAAATTGCAGGTAAGGCGATGAAAACAAGAATAGCACAAACAATGACAAATTAAAGAACAAACAAAAAATTTATATTGCAAGACGTTAAAAAATTGTAGTACAGTGTATTAAAATCCGTGACAGAAAAATTTATTTCATCAAACTAAATTTGAGATGTAAATATAAATTTTGAATTTCACTTCTCATTGAAACTCAATACTAGTTTGGATTACAAATTCTAAATTATATAAAAGTAACATTAAATAAATTAATGCTCTATTATTGCTATGGGAAAGGTATGGCTCTATAGAACTTCTTGTATTAGTGATTATAATAATCACGAAATTTCTGAAAACTAAATTGGTCCTAGCATTGCAAATTGCTTATAGTGCATCTTAAGGTGCGTTCAGACGAGAATCTTTTGATGTATATCATTTGATATTCGTCAAAAAGATGCTCGTCTAAATGCATATCGTTCAAATTGATGCACAATCAGCTTGCATCTTTTTGACGTAGTTCAAAAATTCTTGTATGAACGCACATTATTCATTTGAATGATCAGTAATTAACGACTTTGTTTTGGGACAGATTGTCTCAAGTAGCCGTGAGATAAATTACGAGGATTTTGAAGTTCAACAATTTTAACTTCCAAATGAACCCGGACGACATTGAATTCTAAATGTTAAAATTTTTTTAACAAAAAGCTGTTATTCTTTTCAATGAAAAAATATTGATTTTTAACAAATTATGCTACTGAATTCTCAATATATTTTACATGAGTTTAGAACTAATTGAAATTACTTATAAAACAGAATTAAAGTATGTATTGAAATTTAATTATATTGTTTAATTGTATAATTACAAGGAGACGTTTAGGGCTCGACTGAACAAAAATTTTGGGAGTCGATTGGGCTTGGTTCACAAAAAATACCGTGATATCGGTATGACTATAAAAATCAATAGTATATTTTTCATATATATATACAATATATATATATATATATATATATATATATATATATGCATGCATATATATGCATATACTGTATATATACATGTATATATATATATATATATATATGTATATATAATTAGATTTATTATCACTGAGGGGTAGGCTTGCAACTCCTAACGGACTTGAGATAAGTACGGATAGATTTCATTCCTTATAAATCTCGTGTGACTAGCTGTTCTGGGCCAGAGATTAACCTGAAATTCAGAAGCACTTGCATCCCTTAGTTTTAGCAAACATTTGAGGTGCTCACCTTTGCCAAAGTTCTTAGTAGCTTCCTAAAATTGCAGTCAAAATGAAATTTTTGTCGACATGATGAATAGGAAAAAGCAGATATAAGTATGGGCCAAGTCGAACAGTGCAAGGAACAAGGTATAGCAAAAATGAGCAAACGATTCAAAAAAAAATTGGATAAACAGTCTACTTTTTTTTATTATTTTTGTGTAGATCTTAGTTTTTCATATCATAGCGAGTTTGAATTACAGCAGGTCAGCAAAAAATTTTTATGGAAAACATAGAAATAATAAATATATATGCATATATATATATATATATATATATATATATATATATATATATTCTTTTTTTGTCTTTCTATTTGTATTTTAGAACTCAGTTAATGTTACGTTCCTTTCTTTAAAAATTTTGAATTTTAAATTTTCAGCAGTATGAATATCTAATGTATTAAAATTTAATAAAAAACTATGTTCTGTTGTTTAAACAATTGCTGCAAGAAATAATGGTGTGTTTTATGATTTTGTACTAATTGCCATATTATATATATATTTATATATATATATATATATATATATAAATGTAACTTGTACTTATTTGGCTATGCTCATATAAATGCTTAATATTAAGACAAAAACGACACCAATTAAAAGTGTAGTGTAATTCACGACTTTCTTGTGATGTGTTGTGTGACACAACAGCCTTTTGCTATTGTGTTTTGTTGGTTGTAGTATGAAAAAATCTCACATAGTGGCAGCCTGTGATTTATATACAGTATGTATACGAGTAAATATCTCGGAATTTTGAACCAAGTGGTCCTAACACTAAATTCTAGTTTCAAATATTTTGTTTTATTGAAGGATCACAAAATGATAATTATAAAACAAAAACTTCAATAGTGCATTTTTGTTGGCAAATATAATTGTAAAGATTGAGGTACTTGAGCGAATATAACCTTGACAAAAATGCCTTATTAAGTAATTGACTGAATTTATTAATGAAAAAGACTATGAGTAAAGGAACTCATCAATAGAACTGATGTATTCCCTTGTCACAACATACCAAAAATTTTATAAAATAATATTTCAAAATTATTCAACGTAATCCAGAATAAAATGATTTATTTGTTCGATCATTTCGCTCCAAAAAAAAGGTAGACTAGACCTATTGACCTTAACGTGTTCCAATTTTTGTGGTAGTAGTATGCCCAGCATTAAGGCATAAACTACAATATTGTAGGGAAACAGCTTCAGTGTGGTTACTGCAGCCAGCTTCAATATCCTATTTAATGTCTGACAACAGCTAGTGCATCCACAATCATCCATTTCTAGATTATAAGTTTTTCGATTATCCAGCCTCTATGACAACTTCCTTTTTTCAGCCAATATAAGTTTTTAGTTATTGTTTCATTGGAACAATAAATTTTTACGCTGACGTTAAGTCTTATCAAGTCTAGAACACAGTTTGTGGCATTTTATACTCATATTCTTGTTTATTATTAAAAGATCGTTTCATAGATATATACAATTTGAATTATCCGGCCCTTTCGGATTATCCAACCCATTTTCAGTAGATGTAAACTCAAAAATCTCTGATTATTGAGGGTGCGCTGTAGGAGCTGAAACATGGCAATTGAATGCGTAGTTTCCCTAACTATACAATTTAGGCGTGGCTAAACACTTTCGCAATATTTTGGTGAATAGATCAAAAACATTTTTTATTTGATTGAGAATTTCTGCGCTTTTTATCATAGCATTTAAAATTTTCTTTTAAAAGCGAAAATCGTTTCTCTGTCATTATTTCTCGAAATAGTGAAAATGAATAGAAAGTCCTGATAACAAGCAAGTGTCAGAAATTTTTCTATTTTTATGCTGCTAGCCATTGCTTTCCATACCTTCCCTGCAAAGTGCTGTCGATTGTGGTTTTGATTTACTTGATTAGAATATATAGTCAACAAACAAAAAGAAATGCAAAATCCCAATCTCAATCGCACATTTGATAACATTTTCTGAAGAAATGTTCTGCTTTATGTGACTGCAGAGGTGATAGTCAGAAGCAGTCTCTAAAATTATCGTTTGACTCTTTAATGTCGTCAATTACTGTTGCTGCTAAGTGCTCAAGTGCGTTTTCTCCAAAAATTGTATCTGAAAAATAATGCATTTCATTCTCAGATTATAAAAAATTGTTGGATTTACTTTTTGATTATTCCTAGGCATTTATATTCATGAAAATATAGATATCGGTAATCATGTTATATATCTTTCAAATTCATAAGCTTATAATATACTAAATTACAAGTAATTATAAAAATATATTGGTATGTTGAATCAATTCCAGTATCTCTAAAATGTACAAAAATTAGAAAATGAAAAATTTGTCAATATAAATCTGTTAAATATTGTGCACAAGTGTCTCAATCTGTCAACAATACGCGTTACAAATTTTCTGTTGTGCTATGATAAAGAAAATAATCAATGTTGAATAAATTCCAGTATCTCTGATTGCACATTTACCCACTAGCAAATGAAAAATTTTACAAGATAAATCTGTTTAATATTGTGTCTCAATCTGTCAACAATACGAGGTAAAAATTTTCTGTTGTGCTATGATGAAGAAAATATTCAATGTTGAATAAATTCCAGTATCTCTGATTGCACTATTTACCCATCAGCAAATGAAAAATTTTACAAGATAAATCTGTTTAATATTGTGTCTCAATCTGTCAATAATACGCGTTAAAAATTTTCTGTTGTGCTATGATGAAGAAAATATTCAATGTCTAATAAATTCCAGTATCTCTGATTGCACTATTTACCCATCAGCAAATGAAAAATTTTACAAGATAAATCTGTTTAATATTGTGTCTCAATCTGTCAATACACGTTAAAATTTTTCTCTTACGCTAAAATGAGGAAAATATTCGGAATCTTGTTATGTTGTATGATATTATTTCTACTTAGAAGATACATCTATAATACATTGTCATTTAGCAGGTACATTAGATTTATTTACCATATACAATATTCTTACCTCCGCATATTTAATTAATAGCAAAAATCGAAAATATTAGATAGTTTTTTGAAGGAAATTTATTTAAGTTGCCTACTGTTTTTGAATAAATATCAAACAAAGTTGAGATCCTGAATATTCAATGAATTCCTGCAATCAAAATAGTCAGGAAGCAAAACTAATATTTCGTTTTAGTGCCGTTTTCAAGGGAAAAATTTTATAATCAATGGCTGAATAATATAATCAATGTTTATGTATTATAATGACGAATTTGCAAAGTTAGCAATTTATATTTGCTAAGAAAACCATTATTTTATATTTAAATTTAGATAATTATGTGGTAAATTTCAGGCCAACGCCATTTGAATGCAGAAATTATTTGTGGAGGATTATTTTAGGTAAATCTATTCCAAATTGGAAAAAAGTAAATGTTCTTCAAAAATTTATGCGCAAAGCATCAGAATAATAAAAATCAACTGGGAAAAACCCTATGCGTCTTATAAAATTATGATATAGTACACTAGCTATACACATTGGGAAGTTTTTGAACTTGCAAAGATCAAATAAATGGCCCAAATCGAAGTTAATTTTAACGCAAACTTCGACTGGGTTTATACCTATATGTCTGTCAACATTATAAATAACATTATACTGTCCATAATGCACCACATTGATTAAATTCCGAATTTTTTGTTGAATTAAAATGTAATACACTAACTTAGCAATATTTAAGGTGGGCAGGAATTTACTGCTTACTTTAAATTTTCTTTAAATTATATTAAATTATTCGGTTGTATTATCATATTTGGGGGGGGGGCAGTGATATATCAAGCTTCATTACAGAAAACAATATAAATCGAATGAGGGCTTTATTTTAAATAAATATATATATATTTAACGGCTAGTATTTTGCTCGAATTCAAAGCTGGTGTTTCGCTCAAATGATAACCATGCACAACAGATCTTTATAGAACATTTTCATCTGCATTTGACACAGTGAGTTGATTCTTTCAAAATATTTATTTGTGGATAATGTGATAGCTTGCAAGTTTTAGGAGTATTCTACAAATGGCAAACTAGTAAAATTAATTGTCAAGATGCTGTGTTATAAAGTACATTGTAGGTTAAAATTGTCTAGAGATTTGCGAGATCATTTGTAATGTATCACACCCAAATATATATATATATATATATATATATATATATATATATATATATATTTATATATATATACCAAATAATAAAAATGAACTAACTACAAATTGTTATCAAAAACCTACAAAAGCAGATTTGACCTTTCTTCATCGTCCATGAGCTTAATATATATTTCAATATTCAGATAAAGCTTAGACGGTTTTTGAAAATGGGGATATAATATGGGAGTGCATATGGATGAGAGGGGACAACCCTTTTCCCTGTTTTGCTAACAAATAAGAATATTAAAGCAACTCAGTACTTAAATTATATAATTTTCGTAACAATAACAGACGCATTATATACTGCTTATTCAATATTATTTTGGAAAATTTAAAGGAAGAAAGGGCAGGACGTAATTTAATAAATCGTGAAAAATTTTATTATGAATGTTATTTTTATACCATTTGTCTACCATCCCACACAAAAATTCAAAAAAATAAATTTTTGAATACCCTAAAATATATATATATATATATATAAGCGTTGTCTACAAGGCTATCAAAATGTAAAGAATTGAAGACAAAGGACTTTGAGGATTCCAACCTCGGCGAGCCGAGCCAAGCCGAGACAACCTCAGAAATTTCTGCTCATTGACAATTATGGACCTTTCCTTTCCAATGATAACTGGTTCAGTTTGTGATTGTGCTCACGAGAACTAGCGGACACTGCTTGACGCAAAGCACTCAGTGCAATGTAATGAAGTTCAGAACATGCCTAACCAATTGATTGTTTTGTCAACAAATAATTATTCATGATTAATACATCACACATGTAAGGGTGTTCGGATAAGCGAGGAGATCCCAGTACTGTACTATGTATGAAAAACAAGTTAGCAAATAGCATATCATAAGCTTACACACTACACTGGGTAACAGGTCTATTTGCTTTGTACTATAAGAAGAAAGAAGAAGAAAAAATCTTTATTCAGATGTTACGTTAGCAATATATTATTTACTGATAGCAATTCTGAAATATTGTTTTGTGGGCATGCACGGGCCAAAAGGGAGGGCGGGCACCGGGCATTCGTGTGACCGGGAAGGAGGGCATCGGCCCCCATATCACCGAGCATATGTTATGCCCGCTCAAATAAAGTCTGGTATAATCATAAGATAACAAATGACATAAGTTTTTTCTGCTTTTAAAAAGAAATTTAATAATTTAAGCACTAAATTTATGCATTTACTGCAAAAATCTTTAAATTTTGTGGTACATTTGCTGTAATAAAATGACAGAAATGCACAACACTAATCTCCATGCATGATCATTGATAGAATTTAATAAATTTTATAGGAGTCGTAAGAAGTTTCTCACTAAAAGACAAAATTAGATAGTAATTTTGGGAATTTCTTTTTAATTTCATAGTATTTTATGTTTTTCTCAACAGATGGAGGGCGGGCACCAAGCATTGGAAGATAAACGGGCGCAAGGCGAGCACGGTCCTCATTAAATCTAAACATGCAAAACACTACTCTGAAAGCGTCAAAAATGTGCAACAAAAACATTACAAAATAAAATATTGGGCTTCTGGGCTTTGGCGTCCTAATTTCTGTTAGTTGAATAATCTGGGTTATACAATTTAAAACACTACTCTACTTGAATTCAATTATTTCTTTTCTAGAATTATAGAACTATTGCTTGACACTTTTTTTAAATATCTTCAATGGTTTCAGTAGCTTAAATTTTCTAGGTATATCATTCCAAAGTTTTATAGAGGTATTAAAGAATGACTTTTTCATAATTCACTTTTTGCAGAGAATTGGTTTCATATTTTGAGTGCGTGTGTTTAGGTGCGCCATTTTACCGAGATTAGGAATATTTGTCTTATTGTAGGGAGTAATATTGTTTACGATCCTATAAAATGTTGTTAATACCTTTATATGAATTAGGAATTGAAGATTATGAAGTTTTTACTCAATGTTTTCTATTCAGTTTTATTATTAACAGAATATTTGTGCGTTGCAAGCTTTATTGACCATTTCAACTGTGTATTAATTTTCTTGAAGAAATTCTAATTGACATCCCTATAAAGCACATTGCCATAATAAAAATGATTGAAGACTATATAGTATGTATCAATTGAATTTTAGCTTTTGTAGGCAGCTCCTGAGATACACTGCTGAGTGCTTTAATTGAAGTAGCTATTCTTTTAATGATGATATTATATTGCTTTTGAAAAGTACGAATCAAATGTAATTTTCAAGTATTTGAAATTGTCCACTTCATCTATTTGGGTGCCAATAAAATTTATTGAGATACTTGCGTACAATTATCGTCAATGATTTTGATTGCATTTTCAATCGAGTTTATAGAAAAACATAACATAAAGTCATTTACGTATTGAATAACATGACAATTGACCTGCTACCTTGTGTCTCCTTGCGAATATATTTTTAAGCAAAATATAATGCATACAATTGCATGCAATTATATTTTGCAAGAATAATTGCATATAATTGTACAATTATGTTTTAAAAGTTATACACTTGCCGAAGACAGTCGCAATGAAAGATTGATTAACATGAAAGTAGAAAAATCCATGAAAAATATATGTTGCGTATCGCATACCCCAATGGTCTGTAGAATACAATTGCCTAATAATCATTTAGCAAATAAATACAACTGATGAGTGAAAAATATAAGTGAAAGTGAGTGCTTAGAGCTCGAAAGCAAATCTGACAAAATTGCTTAGCATTAACTTGAATAGTCCTTGAATAGTACATTCAATTTTGGAGGGGGTATGACAAATCTCCAAAATCGACAAACCATTAAATTGCTGTTACAGAATGACGTAAGAATAGTGACTTTGTATTTTTGAAAATCGCTTTCACTGAAAAATCACAATTTAATTTTTAATAACTTTGGTTGAATTTTTAAGAAGTTTTGTTTAATTCAACTGAGAAATGGTAATTTTAAAAAAATCAGAGTGTCAAAAGGTTTAATCTGTAGTGTAGATATCAGCGGCTGTTAGATAATGCTATGTAATTATTAGCAAATGAACAAATTTAGTTTATTCACTTGTTTAAATATTGTACACAAGAGTCAGCAGATGCTGTAAAAAATTATTTTTGTCTCAAAATGTGAACCACATTAAACTGCAAATATTAATAGTTTTAAAATCTTTTAATATATGTGTTCTTTAGGGGACAAATCTATACTGCATTTTCATTCAACAGGTACAATATTTATATATATCCAATTTTCTAATCTGATTTTGACCCAAGATTAAGCAAACTGTTATAAAAGAGTGTACATTTTAGACTAAGTCAAACTTTGCATATATATATATATATATAGCACTGCATTCACTTAAGATATTCATATACAGCATAGAGTGCGTTCACTTTCAATTTGCAAAAACACAGACTATCATATTAAAAATGAAGATTAGATAAAATGAGAAGTTGCAAATCATCTGTTAGCTTTGTGAGATCATGGGCTACAATTTCCATATTTATGATTGGAAAATAGAATCGCTTAAATTGTACCAGAGTATTGATGTGATTATTTAACTAATATCATTTAACATTACTCAAGATTTGTCGTTTTATTCACTCTGCATTTTATGATTTAGACTATTTTTGGTTATTTTACTACATTTTGTGGCTGTTGCTTACTATTTTGTTTACATAAAAATAAGTTTTGGTTGTTTTGAACATTTTCCTATAGATGTCAAAATTTATTTTTTGTGAAATAAATTTACATTAAATATCAATTTCATCAAATGATTTTCATTTCCATACAATTTCCATTTTCTTAATCTGTTAATGGAATGGAAGTGAAACTGCTATTTCAATATGCCACCATGTAAATATTGCCAGGATCTGTTAATAATAAAATATGTGGCGATTAAAATGATTGATTAATCGTTGTCTGTAGTGCAAACAATCATTATTATTTCATTGAGCATTACAATGGAAACATTAATATATGATTTCAATGAAAGTCTAAGTTAAGCATTAGCATATAAGCACTTTAATATATAAAATTAATTAACAAATTTGATCGAAGTATACAGATGACAGTAACAACTACCCTTAGCTGTTTTTTTGTGTAGATAGCCCAACCCAAATATCTTTAGGTCTTGTCATGCGTAAATTCAGATTAGAGGCTAGAGACTGCATATTCTAACATATCGAGACTAAGAGCATTTCTTAGACAAAAATGAATGAGACACAACTTATTTACATTGTGCCTTCTGATCTTAACGATTTTTTTATGTCATGAGATTAGGGCGTTTAACAACTTTTTACAAGAAACTATTAAAAATATAAAAATTTCTAAAGCAGTTAAAGGTTAATGTATGTACAAATTTAAAACAATTTTGATAATTATTATTGTCTTCTTTGGCAAAATCGGTGAAGTTGAAACTATAAATCTAAGTGAATAATTGGATCTACTAAAGTTGTTGCTAATATACTACTTATCAGTCAAATCCAAATATTTACAAGAGGGATTGGCATTTGCTCCAGAATGCATTAGCCCTGCTTATATGCACAGTTGCCAGTTTTAAACACAGTCTTTAAAACCAAAATATTTTAATCCTAAATTAATTAAAATAAATTCTGGTAGTAATTTCAGTAATAAATTATGATTTACATGCAAACATTATTCAACATCCAGAGACATATGATTTATAATCAGTGTATATTTTGATAATCATACTGCAATGTTTCAATGAAAGTTATTTCCAATGTGGCATGAATCACAACAAGACTAAATGAACATACTATTTAAACTAGTCTGTTAATTTCTCAAATGTTAGGGTTATCTTTTGGAATCATGATGTTTATCTTCAATGGTGGAATAATTCATCAATATTTTGGTGTATTATCTACTACATTTATTGATATTTCAGTATTTGTTAGTTTTTTTCTCATTCATTTAGAAATATTTACGTCATATGCAAATGCATGAATTGAAATCAATAACTGTTGTACATACAATTCATAAATTACACGAATCAGTTAGAAAAATGAATTTGGTAAAACTCCTTCTCTGCACAACATAACAAGAAGTGTTAACAAAGAAAGAAAATGAGGTGGCAACTCAAACTTCTGCAAAAGTGCTTCTAAAGGGAAGGGCAACCTAAAAACAACCTTTTGCAGTAAACATCAATAAAACATGTGGAATAATCAAGCTAGTCACTACTCTGACTTAGATTCATTTAAAGCAATATAATTGATAGTTTTGATTTCAACAGGTATATCTAGCAATAAAATAATAGTTAACTACCTAATGTTAAAACAATTGCTGAGGTTGTCTTTGCTACTAAAGGAAATCCCTTTTGAACATGATATTTTCAAAAAGTCTGGAAGGGATCAAGTGCTTCCAGGTAGTTGCTTGACACCCAAAGACAAAGTTGGCATCTGTAGACTACTTGAACCTGCAATGAAAGATTTAAGTTTAATTTGAAATTATGTTAAGGAAAATAGAAACCATTCCTACACCACACGCTAAAAAGGTTGACAATGTTTAGTGAGGAATTGCTAAGTCTAAATGAAATGTTTTATTGTAAAAGAATGATATCATTACTTTCATTTATTTGCAAACAAAAAATAATACCTGCTCCCATGATTTCAAGATTCTCTGATGTTCTACAATTCAAATTAACATGCAAATGATTTATCCTTATTGCAAAGATTTCATAATGCTAATCATACAATTGAAATCCAATTAGTGACTCTGGGTACAAATATTCAAACATGTTGCACAGTGACTTGTTTGAGGTTGCCTCACTTGAGAAAATAGCAATGATCTTTAAGACATCTTCATGAATCATTTAGTTAGTGTCATTTATTCCTGCTCTAATCAAATCTTGGACGACAAATCAACTGCACCAATGCACAAGATCAATACTTTAGTGTTTAGAAACTGAATTGTCTGTTTAAGCTTGGCAATCAATAAGTTGATGGGCAAACCTTTCTTGAAAGTATCAAGTATGGGGAGAATGCCATCAATGGTTACTTGCTTCTTGATATTATCAGGTAACAAAGCCTTTATCAATGTCTGAATTCCCATTACATCATGAAAATAATTAATTATTGTGATTTTGTCACAAGGTTGAAATGAAACAACTACATTTGACTTTTTTTACTTGCCACATGTGTAGAATAAGGGACATGTGAATGAGCTACAGGGGAAAGCCGGAAATATCCTCCTTTCAAATATTGTGCTCCACGTACTTGAAATCTATTTTTTCATAACAAATGCTGTTCCTATCATAATAGAGAAGTTTATCCTTACATGGTAAATGGCTTCCCAGAATGATGATAATCCAAACAGTTGTAGCCATTGTGATGAATACCCTTTCATCTCACTGTTATAGTACACTTGGTGTCTAAGGCTTGTGTATTAGCAGGGGTTCAAAATAATTCAATTTCTCTTCTAATGAAAATTCAGCAAAGAAAGCTTCATTATGCTACCATATCATTGTCTCTGGTTTCCTTGTAAATTTTTGGATCTATATCAATCTCCAGTTTAGGCTGATCATGCTTAACCATAGTTATGTGCTACTCATCAGTAATATTCCACATTAGAGCTTGCTGTTGTAGTGCTCTAAATTTCTTCTAAGAATTGAATTACATCCATTGGCAATTTCTCTCTGATGTTAATAGCAACTCCTCTACTCTATAATATTCATCCAGCATTCTAAGATGCTATTTGAAGATTGTGATAGGTATTACTTCATTGCCTTCATACATGGACTAATTTATCTCATAATAAAATATAATCTCATTGGGTAATAATTGCTCATTTGTCAAACCTATATTTTATTCTTTGCTAATAAAATCTTTTTTTTTTGAATTTAAGGAAGTATGTGCTCAGGGTTTACATTTGCTTCATGAGCATCTCTTGGCACAATAGATAGAGCCTTACTTGAAACACTAGTAGTATCCCACATTACATTTGTAAATTCTCTGATAATATGGAAATATCTGATTGACATATTCTGACCAAATTTGAAAACATAATCTCTCATGCAACAATGGAAAAAATAATTCACACACTATACTAGCAGATTCTTGCTACATTTCCAAGGTGATATGGATATCCTCATTATGTAGAACAACCATTTTTACATTTGAATGATATCAAGCTGATAGATATGTTGTGTTTGCTAGCCTTCACTGATTATATTTGAGAATTTGTTGGTAATGGTAGTTGAATGCTTTTGTTAGCTGTTAAGTAGAATGATATGATCTAAATTGCAGACTATTAATAGACCTATGGTACATTAGAATCATCAAAGCTCTGTCTTCTGAAATTTTTGTATGATAGGTGAATTTTTCTAAGCATCATTTCAACATATGCATTGATTTCAAGCTATTCCTCAGTGACTGTTTCCAGCAACATTATGTTTGCAAGCAGTTGTAGATTTTGCTGAGAGCCTTGAATCTTTGTGTACATGCAAAGCTGATTTGCATAACTGTAATAGTTGGAATATCCAGTTGCAGGCCTAAACTTACCAATGTTTGAGACTAGACATGCATCTTTTGCAAAATGGCTATCTATCATCAACATGTGGCTTGGAAGCACTTTGACAGTGTACATCAACTGCATTATTAATTGTTTCAAGGAGAATGCACAAGCTGTATAGTATTTCCTTCACTTTAATATGATTAAATATTCTCGATCATATTGGGCAACCACTCAAATTGTTTTAGTATTATGCCTAATTGTTCTTCACTTAAAAACATGCAAATCTACATCCTCTTCATTTTAGCCAGTTTATAAGCTATTTCAATCTTCTCAATGATGTTTTTCCTCATACATCTTATAATTATTTATTAGCAGATTTTTGAAGTCAATTTTGAAAATACTTTCTGCAGGTTGTCTTTATTCAACAGAAACTAATTGAAATTATAAAGTTTAAGATTTCCTTCTAAAGAGGTAATTCTCTAGGAAAGGCAAGACACTTTCTCAATCATGTTGACATTGTTGAGCAATAGTGTATTAAATTTGAATCTCAGTACTTCATCAATTACAAGGGGGAGTAAAGATGCTCCACGACTTTGTTTCTTTTATTAGCCTTCTCTTGAATAAAAAACAGTAGAAAGCAAGAGATTAGACAAAACAAAAATTAAATAATACCAAAAGTGATTAGCAAACATGCAAGGACAACGTAAAAATTCTTTACAGTGAATTCGGTCAGTTAAAGGTTCAGATAAAGTTTGCTTCCTGTTTGATGTTTGTAGACATGTCACAAGTTATCACTAGCTGAAACTATTTGACCAGTTTGATTACCAGACTTCTCAAAAAAATCCCAAGGCGTTTAAGGTTAGACATACAGCTGCTAAGAACTGTATTTTGAAAATTAAAACTGTGCCCGGCCGGCCGTGGACTCTTTGTTTGAGGTTGTAGCTACCTGTATATATACTAAATATAAAAAATAATTAATAAGAGTTATCAAGGAACAAAATATAATTATTCTACATAATTTATAATTTTTTTAAAAAATGGGTCCAATGGGTGTGAAATTTTTTTATAATTATTTTAGTGCAATTCAAGAGCTTGCAAACCGAATATCATTAAATTTTGTTATTTAAAATACCCTGAACCCTATTTTCGCCATTTTATATATAGAGTTTTTGGATTTATTGCCATTTGATATTTTTACAGTATCAAATTACGAGTTATTTATATTGTGGCGCACTATACCGATGCTACAATATATATATATATATATATATATATATATACA
>CABFPE010000474.1:414024-440868 GCA_900660155.1 Hofstenia miamia
ATATATATATATATATACCGGCTGGTTCCAACTCGGGCGCATGCACACAAAATTCTTGGGTAATTTTTGTTATTCTAAGTTATTACAATAAGTTATCGGGGAACGGCATGTGCAAAATTCTGAGGCACGAAATGAATTAATTTTTTAACAACTTGAAAAAATTATATTTGTTCAAAATCAACATTTCATGGAAATTATCAGTCGATCCTGATTTGCGATATACAAGAATGAAACCATGAAATCTCTGCATATCTGGTAAATTCCATTAAATTGTCAAACCATATGAAAAATCTAAAGTCATCTATCTTTAAAAAAAAATTTCTGGAAAGCCAATATTTGAAATCATTGCACTATTGCCAGATACTAAGATAATGAATTTCTGTTCTTATAATCAAGGAGGGCTTAATATACCATGAGTGGAAATATCAAAAGGCTTCATTTATCAAGTAAAAAACGCCACCTTGTGGAATGTGCATACATTTCTATATCCATATCTTCTCGTCGCGTATTACATTTTGCATCACATAACAACAGATGTTATGAGAATAAACGCGTACATTGTTAAAAAAAATTCTAATGTGTAGTTTACGAAAAATATATATGAAAGACAGAGATGAATAAAGGATTTGCCAAACAAAGGGGGAGTTCGTATTTATTTTATTGCTTTAGCATCGCCTACAACTATAATTTTATAACGAAGTTTTGTTTGGAACTGAGTACTTAATAGTTTTGTAGATTACTTCACGTTCAAAAGTTAAGTTTGAGATATGGTGAAATTTTCATTCGTTTACATTTTAAGAATTTCATATTTAGCAAAAGTAAGGAATGTAATGTTTTGTGCCCGTGTCCTCCCCGACTCATTTTGTCAAACAGCGGTGGCCTGTGCCCTCAGGCTCTACACTGCTCGAAATTCCGCTTTCCATTAATAATAGACGAGTGAGCAAAATTAAGAGTCTAGTTTCTACCAGAAGCAGACGGGACCTTCAAAAGAGATATTAGACTAATATTGGCAAGGAATCTTATGTTTGTAACACTCGGACTGCCAAAATTTTGATATGCCTATAACTCCTGTATGGGTCAATTTTTATCTCCATCCTAAAAATTAAATATATCAATGCAAATTGATGACTAACCCATTTCAGGCCTACAACGTTTGTGCACCTGTCCTGAAAATTATTAAATGAAATACAAAATTGAAAATTTGCAAAACTTTACATGGTAGCAGTTATCTCAAAATAATTTTTAACTGCTATTGCAAATTAGCATCAATATGCCAAACTGCTGAGCTAGTGGAAATTGAAAATAAACAAATTTACTTGGCTTGGCTTAAGTGGAACAAATTCAATTCTTATGAACTGAAAATTGGTTTTTACATTGCTGGTTAAACACTTGCATCAGAGAACTTTAAGAATTTGCTTCACTTTGTTATTCTTATTGTCTTCTACCTGGTAGCAAATGGTCTACAAGACTACGAAAGTGATTTGCATATACTGATGATTATGATTTTTGTAAATTTTCATCAAAAGCTACCTTTTACTTCTCTTTTATCAATAAAAACAGATATTAAGACCTAAATTTAATTCTGCTGCAAAGGCTTTTGCAAAATAAATTATCTTAAGTAATAAATACCTAAATTTAACTAGTTTTATTGTTTCTTTTAATTCTTTACTTATTATAATATAAATATATTTTGAATAAATAAAGTCTTTTGATTTTATTTCAATGAATGAATGTTTGTCACTCTTTGTTATATTATAGAAATATTCTTAGAATTATCTACTGTAGAGAGAATTCATAAAATTCATCATCTTACAACATAAACTATTGAGTGGACTGCTACCATGTGTATTTTTAAGTTTCTTTTCCTTTAAAATTGATGTATGCATGGATTGCTTACTGATAGTGGGTTTTGTTGGATATATTTGCGAAAATAGTCATGTATGTTTTTAAATTTAAAAACAGAAATTTTTCAAATTGTTAAAGTAGTCATTTCAGGATAAATATTTTGTAAAATATTTAGAAATTACAATTTACTGATAAAGTAAAATACATAAAAGATAACGTTCCAAAAAGGCAATAATGAAGGTTGGAAACTGGCTCTTCTGATGTAAACCTATTCTTTTATGAAAATTAAGTAGAGGCCAATATTGTGTGGTTCTGTTACTTGGAATAAAATACTTGACAATTCCAATATTTCTACAGGGATAAATTTTATATATTTAGCTTAGTGCTTATATACAAAATTTCTCTTTCGATATACAATTCAGTATGGCTGGAGTTTTACTTTTAGTTGAACTTAGACGATGAAGAAATTGAATACATAAAGTTAAATACTCACAAAGAAGTAAGGAAGGAAAAAACTCACTCTACACAATATGAAACAGCAATAAAAAATATTATAAAGCAGATGATATGATTTACCAACATTTTAAAAAGAAATTTCTCTCAGAGATAGAGGTATATTTCTAAATTATATTTTCTTTTTTTAAAACAGTGATTTCCCACGACTGTTTTTATTGTTTTTTCACGATATCATGTATATTTAAGTAAATAGCATATTGTAAATATATATATATATATATGTAATTAAATAGAGTGTTTGTAATATGATGATAACAACAATCCGATGCGAATAGCCACTCACAAGTCAAGGGTTTTGTTTGAAAACAGTTGCTTAATTAACTTTTGCTATTTGACAACTAAGGTGCATCATCATTTACAAAAAAATAGTGCCAAAAAAATTAACCAAAATTGATGACAATGTTTCTTAAGTAAATATATGCTCTGTGTACAAATCACCAAGGAATAAAGAACATTATTAATCAAATGAATATTTGAATGCATTCTAGCATTTATCCAACTATTCTAAGAAGGGATATATGTATGTAAATTTTTGGTAAAAACCATAGTTAACTACATAATAAAATCTGCAGCATTGATAAACAAGTTGAAATTGTTACCAAATTTCTATTAAATATCTTGCATTCTTCTTCCTTCTTCCTGGACAGAAATCTAAAACCAAAGAAGATCATACATAAGAAATAGATGAAAAACGACACTTATGTTGGCTCTAACAGTTCAAAAACTTTACTTATTGCATTATGACATATTCAAATGTATGATAATTAGCCTCTGTCCATCTGTTGAGATGCCCCACACTCTCCACATCAACTAAAATATGTTAGATACAATAGAATCAGCATTGCAGAATTGGAAACCATTGCTTCTCAGGAATATTAACTGGAACAACATGACAATTGCGGAATCACTAGATAAAAATGCAAACCTGGGACCTGCAGGACAATTGTTTGATGTCTAAAGTAAATATTTATGTTTCTACAAAACAAATCTGGAATTGACATTTATTTAACTTTTACTCCAAATTGAATAAAACTGTTCATTCAGATGATGCAATTAATAAATTTAAGTTTTTTAAAGTAGCGGCAGAAGTATTTTAGCCATGTGCGTGTTTACATGTATAGTTGGCTGCAAAAAATGAGATTGAACACCTATTTTTTCACGCTTTGTGGAAACATATTGAGACGTTTTAGAGGAAAACTATAAAAATAAAAGACAACGAGAATTTTGTGAACTTTAAAATGGTCAAAAAAAGTTAATTAATTAAACTGGTACTTCGTAATTATTTGAAAACACTTACCAAACAAATTGTTTTGCTTTGCAAAGTTTCTACTTGATTTCTTCGGAATGGAAACGTTGGAACAGCTTGAAAACGCCTTTGCGACATCGCAAATTTCTCGATCAACTTATTTTCGAAAGCTGAAAAAAATTCGACAAGGAGAATCTCTCAAAAGAAGAAAAGGAAGTGGACGCCCTCGAAAAATTATTGGAAAATTCATTCAGAAAACAGTCGCAATTGCTCTCAAAAATCCCTATATTTCTGGGAAAAAAATTGCAAACCGACTTCAAACTGAAGCCGACATCTCTGTGCATGAAACCACAGTTCAGAGAACACTGAAAAAAAGTGGAGTTACAAAAATTGGCAGAAAAAATCGACTTCTGATTACAAAAGAACATCAAGAAAAAAGATTAAATTTCGTGAAAGATTGGAAAGACTACACTTTTGAAGATGTTTGGATAACTGATGAGTGCGTATTTCAACTACACAGAAACAAAGTACAAGTGTGGTCGTCAAAGAAATGTCCAAGACCAACAAAAGCGGTTCCAAAGTTCGACCAAAAAATTATGGTTTGGGGAGCACTTTCCTATCGTGGGTTTTATTTGAAAATTTTAGACGGAAAAGCCACAATCGACAGTCAAAGATATTGCCAAATTATAGCTGAATTTATGCCTTATGCTGATGCTTTATATGATGATGGATGGATACTCCAACAGGACGGAGCAACCCCGCACACGTCAGCAAAGACAAAAAATTGGTTTTCTGAAAATAATATCCAGTTTTTGCAATGGCCACCAAGTTCTGCTGATCTTTCTCCAATCGAAAACGTGTGGCAGATATTGAAAAATGACGTTGAGAAGAAAAATCCGAAAAATATATCCGATTTAAAAGAAAAAATTCAAGAAAGTCAACACATTTTGACATCTGAAATGAAGTCCAATTTAATGAAATCAGTTTCAGTTCGTTTGAATGAAGTCATTTCTACAGGAGGAAAACAAATTAGACTTTGATGCTTTTTACTTATAGTCCTTTAATGTATCTTTAAAATCTTACCTTTCTTGAGTTGTTACGTTCAGTAGTTCGAAAGTAATATGCCTTTTTCTAGTCTCATTTTTTTGCAGCCAACTATATTGACTGATTGTATTTTAATAGAGAAACTAGTGATTACAATAACAATTTCACATCAGATAGTAATTGATTTTATTTCATTTATTATTACTGAGATGGCAGGTGCTAGTTAAATTCGCTATGAATGGGAAGGGGTCTGGGGTAATCTCTTGTAGTTACTAAGTGCAGCATTCTCAGTGGATGCCGGGTTTTTCCCCCGAACTTAATGATTTAACTATTTGACAAGCGTTTTTACTATGTTTGGTTTTCTAAATTTTATTTTTACCACTTCAGCAAAAGTCATATAAATCTGATGATATTTACTAAATTCTTTCCTGAGCATTATGTACTTAACGTTTAACATTGTTATCGAACTGTTGTTGCATATTTATACTTGTTCTTGTGGATGTGAATTAAAACATAGATGTTTTTGAAAAAACTTATTATCAATCCTTGAGAGACATTACAATAAATATTATGCTTGATTAGTTCGAACACGTTAAAACTCTTAATTAATGTCAATGTTTGAATTTATTGACTCTAAGAAATGCCCCAAATCTTCACTTATATAAATGCTGATTACGTTTTCTCACATATCTTTTCACTGAGAGCATGCTAACTTTAATAATAAATATCATTACAAATTATATTTATATCTCTAGAATTAAATATGAAACAAACATAATTGAACCTTGTCATTATACTCTTTCTCCTTGAATTAAACAAAAAATAAAGAAAATTAACCGAAAATGTATGCAAATTTACCACACATCGTTGCGTGAAAGCACCTTAAGTAATGTATAAGCAATTATGCACATGAAATTGAGGTCATTAAAAGGTGACAGACTGTTAGTCTTCTAACTATAGACAAAATTTTGGTTTTGTATTCTTTAGTGTATTAGTAAAATAATTTGAATATTGTTAAATATTTTGACTAATCGTCAAATGAGGTTTCTGCGTAAATTGCATTGCATATACATGTTCAAAAATTACTAAGTGGAGTCGCTATAGTTTCATTTCAAATGTAGATGACGGGAGAAGATTTTGGATTATGTATTAAATAGTCTCACGAATGTTTATTGAATGGTTAAATGATCATTGATAAATAAGCGCATATGTACAGAATTATCAGTAAGCATAAAACTCAAATTGCACATGCCAATCTTTAAAGCAAGTTTTAAATAATTACGCAATCAAAGCAGCCTCTCACAGGGCACGGGTGGCGCTTTTTGTAATTATATAGATTTTTTGGGTAAGCTAAAGTTTTTTATGAATTCTAATCTAAGCGCAAAATGCATTAACATGTTTAATAAAGCATTGATAGCAAAACGATTGCAAGGAAAAAATAATAAAGGAATCTTATTTTTAATGTTCCACAATAAAGCCTTGTGAGTTTCTATCAAACGAAAACTTATTTTTGCGATTGTTCCTCATCCTCATTCATGCTTCTGAAACATATTTTAGGCATCATATATGAAGGAAGGTAGTGCGGGTTTCAGATATCCGCTATCCATACTCAATTTGTGTAGCATTTTTTGTGAGCTTTGCAAATGTTGTTAAAGCTTTTTTCAAAACAAGACAGCTATCAATAATCATGTATTCTTCCATCCTCTAAATGAGTCAATATTTTGCCAAAGCAACCTCAGAGATACCATGCAACTTTATGTCCTTCTATGAAACACAAATTTGCATGAATAATCCTTAGTAAATTGAAAACAACGCAAATAGTTTAGCAACCCTTTTATAAGTCAGTAGGGAAAATACAAGAGCTTGTTGCTGTCCGAATTGGTATCTTGTGACTTCGACTTCAATGGTCGTTTTCCAGTAAAAGCAATTTTTGTAAAAACGATTGTTTTGAAATGCAATTATTTACAATCATAGTCTCTTTTGAAACAAACACTTAATTTTTTCAAACTTTTGCATCTATTTTGATAATTTTTTTAAAATCTAATATCACAACTCAGCTGATAGCATAATATTATTATTATTATTATTATTATTATTTTTCGCGACTCTTCTCAGATGTAGGGTTTAAGCATTAAAAACGGCAATAAATGAAATGCAATCGAACAGTTGGGCTCAAAGTTGTAAATTTGAACTCAACATCATTTTGTTATGAAATTTATAATGCAATTACCTAAAAGTGGTGCAAAAGTTGTAATTATGTACGCTACCATGTTGGAAATTCATCAGAATTAGGAAATTTATAGGACAATTACGACAATTAATCAAAAGGCATTTCTCAAAATATAATTCATAAAAGATGCCGCTGGAATTCTAGAAAAAAACTACATTTTGAATACAATCCAGTTATTATAAGTTATCATTTGCATACATTTAATCAACATATTGCCCTCAATGCATAACAATCTACAAAACATTCACTGTTCATCAGCAGAGTTGGAATGAATAGTCCTTCTGTCTACTTAAGAGAAATAGGAAGATCTTGGCCACCAATTTAGAAAAATATTTGAATTTATATCAAAATGATAGCAAAACCATAACTCCATATATTATAGGTCTTAAGCTGCCAAATTAGGGCAGCTTTGTTTTAGTCCTTTAGATTTTTAAATTTACCGCTGACCGTGCCCGCCCTGCGCCCACTTATCTTTCAATTCCCGCAGCCGGCCGCCCGTTGGAATTCACCTTACAGGAACGGGCGGCCCGGTCCGCCCACCATCTATTGAGAAAAACGTAAAATACTGGGAAATTTAATCAAAATACGCAAAACTTCTTACGACTCTAATAAAATTTATTAATTCTGTCAAAATCATGCAGAGATTAGTGTTTTGCACTTGTAGGTTTAACACTGTCCGTGCTCGTCCTGCGCCCATATGCTTTTTAAGGCTCGCTTCTAAGAATTTGAAACAACTTATGAAAATACAAATTATATGTAATAAAGTAGATTAACAAATGTGTTATATAATTTGTTGTTTTTTGCAAAATCGTTCCATCTATCACACATTTAAGGTGAAAAGCCGTGATAACATCATAGCAAATTTTAAAAATAGTATGCGACATTTTCAACAAAAGGTATACTAATGAAACAAATTTCATAAGAAATTCAATAGACTGTATACATATATCCCCAATGATATAAAATATTTCACCATCATTACAGCATATTATTTTAGGATTATAGCAGACTTTATTTGAGCAGGCATAGCATATGCCCGGTTAGTTGAGCCCCCGACGCCCGCCCCCCTGGCCACAGTAATGCTCTGTGCCCAACCACCCTTTTGCCTGGCAAACACGGGCAAGCATGCGGGCTCGGGCATACCCGCAAAACACTACCTTGTTCCTTTCGAAACAATCATCACACATTGTAAAAAACTGCACTACATTTTGGAAAATTCCTATATAATACATGTATAAAAAAAGTTTCAGAGTGAATTTTTTAGGAATATGGACGAGAACGAATGAAAGAAGAAGTAAAAGAGTTTCGTACCAGACTTCTTAAACTTAACAAGCAATGTATTAGAGGCTATCGTCAATCACTCCATGTTGATGTTCTCGTAAGCTTTCCTATTCTGTATCAAAATGCTTCCGACCACTGCAAGAAAATGACCAGAGGAGACCTCTCTTTCACCAGTATGCTTCGACAAATTCAGTATTGGAAGAAAAATTGATGTCTTTATTTATTCAAATAAATTTCAGGTGTAATTTTAATCGAAAGTATTGCAGACATAACAAATTTTTAGCTCGATATTATTAAACCTTGAAATTTTCTTATAATTTTAAAATATAATGATAATGAAATATGTAGATATATATATATATATATATATATATACAGGGATATATATAATGTAAGGATCCTTCGAGTCCTCGGAATTTGAATCGAGTTCGAGTTGATATGGCAATGTATATATATGCATATGTATATAGAAGCTTATGTAGAATTCGATGTTGTATATGTTGAATTAGCTATTAATTAACTAGCTATTTGTTAAAAATAAAGTCGAGTATATTGAATGTGCAAGTGCATGTATATTGGAAAAGATTCAAGTATTGTATATTATTATCTTATTATTACATATCAGTTTCGAATTTAAAACTGTCTGATATAATTTTACGTAAGGACACTTTTAACAGACTAAATATACTATTTATATTAAATCGATTGATAATTTAGTAGTTGCTTTTACAATAATAAATCTGTCAGTGGTGTACACAATTAAGAAATTGTTTGGTAATTTTTTGAGGTGACTATGATGAGATTTATAATTTTGTTAAGATTTATTTTAAATGTATTTTTGTGCTTCTGCAATGGGTTAGTTTAAAAATATAGAATTTGATGTAATTCAGATTGATTATACACTCGATCTAAATGTAAAAAACAAATATATTTCCCTTACTACGTATTCAGCAAAAAGTTGTGTTTTAATTCAGCACAATCTACTATCGCCTATTTCATTATATAGAACTAGCGGTGTGATACAATTTTGCATTCTGAGTTTATAGTTCAATGATGATAGTAAGACTGTTCCTCAAAATTTTCGAGAATATTGGTTTTCACATAATAATAATAATAATAATAATAATAATAATAATAATAATAATAATAATAATAATAATAATAATCACATGTATGCAACTAATACGGTGGCTATGCCCATGTAAACATATTCTGCATGAATAAGTAGACAGCTAAAGAGAGAGAAAGCGTTAGAGAGAGAGCAGAAGTTAGTAGTAGTATAAAGAGCACTCGACATAATATGGATAGATTGTACATTTTAGGATAGCAAGAGGGGAAAAAGTCTTCAGAAACTCTAGAAGCAGAGGCATTAGAATTGAAGGAATATTAAGGTGGACAACTTAATGGATCGTTACTGGAGGTCAGTAGAAACTTGAAAAAGATTTGAAAAGAAGACGAGGGAAGAAAATCATCACAGAGTAAGATAGAGGTAGAGAGAGGATCCAGGATAGACAAAAAGCAATGCAAGGAGAATACTGAAGGAAAGAAAAAAAACAGCAAATAGCTAGGAACGCAGAATAGAATTGAGAACCAAATCCACTAATAGCAGAACAGGAGCAACCTCTCTAAGCTGAATGAATAGGCATATATACAAAATAGCAGAGGTAAATGACAAGTGCAAGGAAGTAGACCATCTAATAGCAGAGTGTGAGAAGTTGGCACAGAAACACTATGAGTTCAGACACTGTAGATAGAGTAGATAACATGGGTTAGAGTAAGTGGTATGTGTATAAGTCACAGCAAGTAAAAGATTATGAGAGAGTTAAGATACTGTGGCTTATAACTTTCAGACAGGAAAGGTAATTTAAGAAATAATTCCACACACAATAGTGGTAGATGGAGATGAATGAGTAAGGGCAGTGATAGATATAGCAGTACCAAATGGAAAGCTAAAAAAAAGATAAGATGGCAAACATGGGGAGAGGAAATGGAGAGGTTGTGAAAGTTGAGACAAATTGAATAATCCCAGATTTAAGACAAGTTGGAAAATTAGGAGCAGTATATTATATTTGGAGCTAGGATTACCTAAGTGGAAAGAACTGGCGAGACTAATAACAATCTATTCACTTTAAATGGAGATATTGCTAGGTTGTCCTGAAGAAATCACTTTACATGTTTTACTTCATAATTGTTATCACCAACCTAAAAACATAGTTTTTCATCGAGGTCGTTCAACATGTTACATAAATGTATATATATTTTCATGCTTATTAGATTATTGTCATGAGCTTTATTCCCAATTAAATTCCATATTTACAGTGTATTTATAATGTCGTTTATCAAATAGTAGCCCTCTATAATTAAATATATGTGAATCTGTGAGTGAGAACATTGAAAACCCTCTTAAAATCATCAACAGTAGAATGTTAATATTAAATTAATTACTTCAGGAAAATAAAAAACGAACATTTAAGTAAGTAAAATACCTCATCAGTATTTACTGTACCTTGGCTTATAGCAGCTATTGATTTCAAATTTTATTGCATACGCAATGAAATTTTAGATAGAAATTTTGGCATATGGTAATGGTACTGCGCCAGTATTTAAATATTAAATTTTGATTTCAACATCTGTAGAAATATTGAATATATTATCCCATAGAGATATTGAAAAAGGCCATTTTGAAAATAATAACTGTCATGGGAAACTGAGCGTAACATTAAGACGATTTATTAGTCAAAACCAAATTCTTATCATTTAGTGGCTGGCAAAGATTCACTTATTACTTAATTGTATCACGTTTTTTTAACATTTTAGCATTGTGTCATCATTTTTTACATTTTTCAAACAACTTAATTTTTAGGATTTCAAGTTTTTTCAGAAATATTTGTAAAATAAATGTTTTTTAAAAACCTCATCATGACCGCGTTTCCAAACATAAATCTTTGAAATTTGCAGGACAGTGTCTGTCTCTTTAATTTACCTACCCCCATGTTAAATATATTTAAGTTCGAGTAAATACTGCGGGAGCAATGGCCAAAAAATAGGTTTTTTGGGGAAAAAGTGCGATTCCCGCTAAATGCCTTAGAAATTTCGGACCGTTTCCCGCCAAATACAAGGTTTTGTGTTTTCCATAGCGAAAAGCGGGAAATATATATATATATATATATATATATATATATAATAAATATTAAAATTGATTCTATTGAACATATAATATACATTTTTAATCACTATGAAAGACAGATTATTGAAATAATCGTCGATACAAATATGTGAAAAAATAAAACTTACTATAAACTACACATTTGATATAATTATTGAAACTTTAAAATATATTTAACGTTATCATGTTTAGTTCTTTTTAACTGTTTGTTGTTTCTCTGTTTGCTTGATCATTAAATATTCATCTATTTTAGCATGTTGTATTTTAGTGCACAAACAGGATGAAGTCCACAATCATGGATTTAATAACATTGAGTATTGTTTCAAAATGGCCACCATCATGAAATTTCTTTGTTTTTAGAAATTGTTGTAATGACCAGTATCTCCTCTTCTAAGACCGCTCACTCTAATATAACAATATACGCACAGTCGGTTTTGTAGTTGATATGCAGTGATAGAAGTGTTTTTTTGTACTGTATTATTTTTTATGCTTATTCCATCAACTGTATTTCATATCTATGGAGTTTGTATGTTTTAATGATAATACGTTTGTAATAAAACATATATCTATAAGACATGATTGTTATTCTTAGACAAAATATAGACTTGAACTGCTTTTATCATGATAATGTTATTAAAGAATGAGAACATAAGTTGAAATTTGATAACTTCCTTTCTCAAGCTGTTAGTAATAATGAGTCAAATATAATAATGTTATATCAACAGTCCTTACTTAATCTCAATAATAAATTTATGCAAAGTATAATAGTTTTGATTTTAATAAATAATATGTGTATGTGATGGCCCCTTTTAACACTGAGCCCTTCAATTATGAATGTGATATTAGTATAAAAACATACTTCGGAGAAACAAGGGATATTGTCTTTCTGATAATGATATACAATTATTGAACAATATGCATATACATATATGTGAAATGTTAATATAATATACGAGCTACATAATAGAGCAGCTTCAAGGACTTCAAAATCCATGCAGTTTATGTAGTTTTTACATATAGGCTATTTTACAAAAATTAATGACAAACCTGATTTGGATATATCCCAGCAATGCCTTTATCCCACACCATTTTGAGAAGTCCATCATGATATTTGTAAGACCCCAGACACACGTCGCATTGATGAGAGTCGAAGGGGAAGAAGATGAGTTGCATAATACAGCTAACTGTTAAAATGACGCGATTTGAATAAAAGATTTCACCGTCGTTGCGAAATCTAGGAATAAATAGATACTTTTAAATTTAAAACTAATATGTGATAAATAAATAGAAATTAATTTTCTCTTAAAATTGTAGTTAAAAATATTTTTGCATAATCTAAGAAATAGATGTAGTAGAAAATGAATCAATATTTTAAAAGGAAACTAAAAAATGACCTATTTCAACAATGATTAAAATTATTAAACATATACTTACCGATAAACTGTCTTCAGTCAATGACTTTAATATTAAAACATTCTCGCCTAATGTGTGTAATTCTATAAAGGATAAACTTGAATTAAATCTTGGAGGGTCTTAATCTATCAATTCAAAACATGTATTTGACAATTTCAAGGAAATGATTGGTTATAACCAATCAAATAACTATATCGTTCAAGTTCACTAATTTCTATTAATAAATTTCAATTACATTTCATATTAGGAGTTATTAGGCATAGGACTTCATCCATTTAGAAAATGTAAATTAAGCCAACGTACAATCAATATTGGACTCTATGGGCAAAAATTCAAAATAAAAATAGTAGATAAAAAGACTTTAACATAGATAAACTATCTAATGTTACATAATTGTATTTGTTTCTATAGAAATTATCATTGCGAACTGTCGTTATTGCAAAATACATTTCATTGGATTTTAAGCAAATGTTACTTAATCATTTCGACAGCAATGTATTTAAGAAACCTATGCACATAAAATCTGCATTATTTTTAAACATAGATTTTTCTATGTCATAAATTTTGCAGATTTAGAACTCCAAGATAAATATATTTAAATTAAGGGCTGCAAACGAAAACTGAAATGCATGAAGGACTACCTCTAGTGCAAAACCATTGTATTTTGGTGGTAATTTTGAACGATTTGTAAAAATTTTGCTAAAAAAAGAAGAAGAAAGAAAGAGAAAATTTATTCACTTGCAACCCTAGGGTTGAATAATAGTGAAATATACAAACTTATAACATTAAGTATAATATACAAATGGATATTCTTTTTGAATCTGTGACGGAATAAACGATTTCGTAAATCGAAATGTCCTAACTGAGATTTGGCGATTGCGATGAGCTCGTAAAGGGTAGAGAGATTCTCGTTCTGCGGGTATTAGATTGTGTAGAGGGTGGTTCAGGTTCTGCAATTTTTTTCAAGAGTCGATCGCAAAGACTTTGGCGACGAGTGTACAAGGTAGAACAGTTTAGTTGTACTCCTGCTTCACTATATGTTGCATTTGGTACCATTATTCGGAAAGCCCGTTTCTGTATCCTCTCCAGTCGATCGCTTTGATTTTGGGTTAACCCATAATGCCATAGCGGGGCACAATACTCAAGCAGTGACCTGATTAACGAGACATACACGGATAATAGATGATTTTGGGATACACCGCTTCGCCGAAGTAGTTTTAGTAAAAATAACCTTTTGGAAGCCTTATTTGTAATTTCGTTCACGTGGCTGGTCCACTTCAAATTTTTCTGAAATGTGACACCCAAAAGTTTGGCCGATAATACTCTCTGAATTGCAACAGATTCGTCCCATTGAACTTCAGGAGGCAATTGGAAATTCTTTAAGAAACAAATAGTGAGCTCTTTTGACTTCTTTGGGTTTAGCTCTGCATAGTTACTGCTGGGTGACATGTCTGACTAGATTTACGTCTTCAAAAGGTTTGTTCTTAGATACGTATTGCCACGAAGTAGCATCATCGACATATTTCATGTGCGATTCCCATTCTCTTAACAATGAATTCACGAACAAAATGAATAACCAGGGTCCCAATTTTGTGCCTTGAGGCACGCCAGCTAGAACCATTAACCAGTCTGATAGTTGGCCATTTGATAGACGTACACGTTGTTTCCTGTTGCTGAGAAAGGATATTATCCAGTTAATAGTCCTAGATCTTACGCCTATTTCTATCAGCTTTTTCACCAAGAGGGGATGACTAACGAAATCAAAGGCTTTTCTAAGATCGAAGAAAAATGCGCGTATGAAACGTTCGTTAGATTCAAGCTGATTCAACCATTGGTGATAGACACTAATTAATGCATTTATCGTAGAACCGCCTGGTATAACTCCATATTGGTTAGGATCAAGTACATTCAATACTTTTCCCTTCAGCTCTTTTTCTATTATTATATCTTCTATTAATTTAGAAATCGAGGGCGTCAGTGAGATTGGTCTTAGATCAGAGCCGGGAATTGATACTGGGCTTGTTTTAGCAATTGGAACAACTTCTGCCACTCTGAAAGGAATTGCACATGATTCGCGTAAGGAAGCATTAATTAAGAGCGATATAGGTAGAGCCAATTCATAACTAAATTTCTTTAGCAGCCAGCATGGTATTACTCTCATCTTGTAATCAGGCCCACTCGACTTCCGAGGGCACACCTTTTCTAGCATTTTATATACAGAGAATTCGTCGGTTGCTAGAGGTTCTGAATTGTCATCTGGTAGATAGTTTGCTTCTGTTAACGGAGGGTAATTGTTTACTGGCTGCGTAAAATCATAATTGATCTTATTAGCGAGATCGTAATCAGATAACCTGGAGAGCTCGGTATCGAAGTTAAGTCCTTTTTCTGATTTAGATAGTCCACATAGGTTTTTGATTGACTTCCACCATGATCTGGGATTGGTCATTTTCAGGTCATTTATGCGATTCTTATAGAAATGGAAGCGATTCTTTTTCATAACCCGATTAACGCGGTTGCGGAGCTTTTTAAAAAGGGGCAAATTGCAATGTGTGAGAGCCAACTGGCGGTGCTTTATCAAACGCTTTATTTGAGGAGTAATCCATGGTCTATCTCGAATAAACACGCGATGTTTCTTAACGGGAAAGCAGTCAGTAATGGTTTGGTCTATAAGCGAGGCAAACTTGTCCCACATTTCAGTGAAAGTCAAATCCAGGAAAAAGTTCTCCCAAATGACAGATGAGATAACCCTGCCAAAATGGTTCGTGTTTTTAGTGCTTATATCTCTCTTGAACACAATTTGCTTTAATCTATCAGTCCTTATTCCAGAACCCTCAACCAAAACTGATGTGTGACGACTGCCACCTAGGCCTGGTAATGGGACTGCATTTTTAAATAAATTGGGGTGAGAAACAAAAACTTTATCAATAGTTTTGTTACCATGTGTGATAAACCCCACTAGCTGCTTCAGTTGGAATTCTCTTTCTAAAAATGAGGTGTTAAGATCGTTGAAATCTCCGCCAACTATAGTCGCAAAATTTGGTAATTCAGCCTCAACTTCATGTAGAACTGCTCGAAGATATGCCTTCATACGTCTATGTTCAGGGAGGTTCCAATAAGGGTGATATAAAACTCCAATTATATATCCGCTAATACCACGAGGTGTCCAAGTAGGTGTAACCTTTAACCATAAAGCTTCGAAATTTGGTGCCATGTTATCGGGCAACTGAGGGAGATACCTGCGATAAGGAATTCCATTTCTTATTTGCAAAGCTACGCCTCCACCAAAATTAGAATTTGCATCAATCGTTCTGTCCAAACGTTCGATAGTATAACCGTGTACTGTCATGCACGAATCAGGTATATTATACGTTAAATGAGTTTCAACCAGTAGAACAAACTCCGGCATGCCACAGTCAATTAATAAGGCACTTAGTTCATCTAGCTTAAATCGCAGTGATTGGACATTACTTAAAAACAGATTTGGGGTTGACTTAGATAGTCAATTATTTTGTTGCTCCTTGTACTCCTCCTCATCCAGAAAGAGTTTCAAATTTCTTATTTTTAGTCTGGACTTATCTACGTTATGCTCTTTCATAAGTTTGTATCTTTGCTGAAGAAGAATCTTTTCAGTTGCTCTGTCACTGACGCTTAGTTCTCCTTTTACAAATACCTTGTAATCTTCAAAATTTTTCAAACGAAATGCTTTGGATACAATACAGCGCCTGGTCCAAACTGAGCCAACGTCAACGACTATTGGTCTAACCCGACCGCTGCTAGATTTCCCGATTCGAAAAACGTCTCGTATTACATTTGTACTTTCTTCCAGAAAATTGAAAATTTTCAGCACCTCGTTTTTGTCGTTTTCGAAATGATTTTCAGTTGACTCGGGAATGCCACTAATTACTAATCTTGACATATGAATATCACTAACCTCAGTGCTTGGTTTGGCTTTAGTACTACAGCAGGATGACGGTTTGATTTGCTCCATCGACTTTCGGAAATTCTCCATCAACTTGCCTTGTTTCTCATCTAGTTCCACAATTTGTTTAGCAATATTGTTAGTGATAGATTCCAATCGTGAGACCTGATCAGACAAAGTTGCAGTTTTAGTCCAAATTTTTTTTTCTCCGGTGTCGACACAGTCGTTGCAAAAAGTAATAAAATGTTGGTGGTATTTAGTAATTGCATCCACACCCCTTGCGAAAAGCCAGTACACTTTTTTGTCAGATGTAGCGAGATATTGCAGCATATACATGAAAATCTATGTACATTACTTTCAAAGCCATTGCCACATGTTTTACATTGCGAAGGTTGATCATTAGAATTTGACATCTTTTGCGATGTTAAAATTTCTTTTATATTCAAATTAATTTTGCTATTATATTCAAATTAATTTAATGTTAAGCAATCAACAATTAATAATTTGCAAGATATGCAATGATGAAATTACAAATAAATCTGTAATTTTCTTATGTTCAAAATGCAATATAGCACTTCACTTTAATGAAAATTGTACTGGAATTTCTTCAAAAGCAGGTAAATCTCTTATACAATATCGTAAAGATTTTCTTTTATTTTGTACAAACTGTTGAAAATAAAATGGTAAATGATTGGGCCTCATTGATATCAACAACCACTCTCTATAGACATTGCAAGACTTTCTGAAGTGAGTTCAAAGTTAATTAATGACTTCAATGAAACACTGAAAGAACAACGCAAGTTAATACATGATTCAGAAGCTATGTTAAAACGATATCTCAATAATTCCGTTGCTTCCTCTCCTTCATCCATTGTAAATACATCCTCTACCCCTGTATTTAAAGACACTATATACCGTCAGTGGATAAAAATTATTGGCATTGATGAATCCAATGAACGCATTTCTGACACACAACTAACTCATGATATTACCAAAACAAACGAAGTTTTGTCTTTCCTCAATGGTAAAGAAGTTGAAACTTTCAACCTTTTTCGTGATGGTCGAAAAAAGCTACACAGGTCTTAATTGTTGATTTAGGAAATGAGTGGAATAAACGGCTAATTCTATCTAAATGCTATAAGTTAAAAGGATCAAAATTCAACATTATTATCCGTCCTGAGTTAAACCCTTCTAATCGGGAAACTAAAAAAAAATTATTGAAGAAACGATATGATATGATCAATATTGATGGTATTCCAAAGTCTGAACTACAAGGAATCTAAAGCTTTATCGTAGACATTTTGAGGTGTCCTTTTGACTAGATCTATCAAATGACAACAAAGACTTTTTACAGCCCCAATGTTCTGATATTGCTTCAACTAGTTCATCTTTTTTTAAATGTAATTATAAACCTTCGATTCTATGTCTAAATATTCAAAGCATGATAAACCTTCAACGACGTATGGCTTTGCTTTCCTATGCAACTGTTTTTGATTCATAAGTTTTATGTATAACCGAAACCTGGATTGGAGAAACTTTTTCTTCCAAATTCCCCTTTTATTGTTGCTGCACGAAATGATCGTCCCTACAGTTTTACTCAATTGAATAACTGCTTTTGCTACTATAATAGATGCTTACGAATATATCCTACTGATAATATGTTTATACATTCCACCATCAAACAGTACTTATCATTCTTCAGCGAATGATATAATATCTGTTTGTGCCACTACATTATTCCAATATGGTTTAAAACATAAAGAACATATTTTCTTATCTGTGGTGATTTTAATTTACCTTTCATAAATTGGTCACATTTGTTTTCTAATAACAATTTTAATCAATTACTCTTAAACTTTTTTAATGACTACAATATGAAGCAACTTATTAGTTTTCCAACTCATCAAAGTGGCAACATTTTGGATTTGGTTTTTACAAATTCCACTAATATTTCTGTTGAAGATTACCTGGCTCCAAACAAAAGCATTTCTAATCATGCTGTAATATCTCTGAGTATGAAACTAGAGTTACAAAATCCCATTTTCTTCAATACTTTACCTCTTAAGCAAAATGGGTTGTCAATTCAAAAATTTTCATTTTCTCAGGCTAACTCAATTGGACTCTCCTTAGCTCTTTCAATGTCATTATTCGCTTTTTATGTGAATAATTCGTCTTATACCTATTATTGGTACGACTCTCTTTTTGAAATTATAGCTACATTTGTTCCTCGGAAAAGACTTAAGTGTCGTATTTTACAATCATATACATCTTCACATACTCTTCACATCTATAACAAAACAGAATTTCAGCATCGCAATTATCAAAGAACAAGAAATTTTTCTGATTTTTGCTGCTTAAAATCATTGCGCAATGATCTCCTTGAGTCATTTGAATTTGATAGATTAATATTTTTACAAAGCTTTTCAGACATTTCTGACGTTAATTCCTGTTATAAATTACTTCGATCTTTAGATCTTCAAACTCTTCCTCGCCCTATCTCTTGGGAGTTTAAATCTGCTACAACAGACTTTGACATTTGCTCACTTTTTAACGAATGTTTTGCCTCTATTTATTCACCACAGGATGAGATAACTTTTTCATTTGATAATCTTGACTTCAATGATATCAAACTTGATGATGTTATCTCTTTATTAACTAACTGTAACTCCAACTGTGGATCTGATAATCTCCCTGGCTCATTTTTAAAGCAATATTCTTCGCAATTATCAGTTCATGTTTTAAATCTCTTTCTATTTATTATTGATTCAGTTTATTGCCCTGATTTATGGAAGCGAGCTATCCTCAGATAATTATTTAAATCACGTAATCGGAAAAAAGCAAATAATTACCATCCAATAGCTTCCCTTCCAAGACTATCACTACTGTTTGAAAAATTACTTTTTGATCAACTTTACAGTTTTGTACGCTACAAACTTAATAATCAACAATTTGGTTTCATTAAAGCTCGCTCTACAGTCACCCAACTCCTATTATTTTTAGATGATATATACAAATTATATGAAGATTCTCAATTTTCTTACGTGCTTCACCTTGATTTTCATAAAGCGTTCGACTCAGTCCCACATGGACTTCTAATACATAAGATGTTTAATTTCGGTATTGGTGGGAAAATTCTTAAAATCCTTGCCGCTTACCTGACAAATCAAGTTCAATGTGTTAGCATAAATTCTTGTCGATCCAGTTGTTTACCTGTTACCAGTGTTGTGCCCATGGCTCAGTGTTGGGACCATTATTATTTCTAATATTTATAAATGACATTCCATCTTATTGTCTTAATTGCAACCCATACTTATTCGCTGATGATTTAAAAATGTTTCCTCCATCTTTACGCTACATTGAAGATGACTACTTTTCTCTCGTAGTTTGGGCAAAAAATACCAAAATGGTGTTTAATAAGAAAAAATGTGAGTATATCTCTTATCCTATATCTGATTTATCTATTCAAATTGAAGATTCAATGCTTAAGCCTATTGCATATGTTAAAGATCTTGGTGTGTATTTTAGTCATAATTTATTCTGGACTTTATATGTGTCTGAAAAAATAAAAAAGTGTAATCATTCTTTTATGTTATTAAAGAGATCAATTCCCTTTAATACTTCATACCACGTAAAACTTACTCTTTACAAATCTTGAATCTTGACTTACTTCATATCTCAAATTTGGTTTTCATCCTCAGGTGATGTTGATAAATTAGAACGTTTACAGAGTGGATGTACTAAGTGGATTCAAAATATTGGAAACTAGACTTTTTAACCTCAACTTATTCCCAATTCCTCTACTATTTTAATTCTATAATTTGCTTTATTTAAACAAACTTTTAACAAACCGCTTGGATTATTTATCTTTATATTACCCAAACCCGAAAGGATTACGTTGTAAACATTTTTATCTCTTTCAAGTAACACGTGTGAAGAAGTCAAAAACAGCTTACTTCTATTTTAACCGCATCACTCGCTTGGCTAACTTTATTCATACGAACACAAATATAAATTTATTTGATGATTACAGCATTGTCAAAAGAAATATTCTAGTTTATTGCAGGTTACATCTAAACTGCACTTTTAATATTGGTATTAGATGCACACATTATCTTGTTTGGCCATGCAAATCATGCCAATCATCTTTCAGTTCATCAGTTCATTAAATGATTTGTTGACTGTTTAATATATTTGTAGACCTGTATTAAGGTAATAAATCTATTTAATAATAATAATAATAATAATAATAATAATAATTATTATTATTATAATAATATTAATGGGCAATGCATGGAGAATACTGGAGGAACACAGAAAAGTGTGATAGAGAAGAGAGCAACAAGTGGTTAAAGAAGGCAGGACTGAAGAGAGAAACAGAAGCACTAATAATGGCAGCACAGGAGCAAGCAATAAGAACAAACTGGGTGAAGAAGCATATAGACAGAAGAGTAGAAGTAAGTGATAAGTGTAGGCTGTGTAAGAAAGAGGCGGAGACAGTAGATCATCTGATAGCAGGGTGTGAGAAGTTGGCACAGAATGAGTATAAGTTCAGGCACGACAAGGTGGGAAGAATGGTACACTGGAGTTTAAGCAGGCAGCATGGGTTAGAAGCAGGAGACAAGTGGTATGAGCACAAGCCACAGGGCGTCATAGAAAATGAGAAGGTTAAGATACTGTGGGATTTCAACATACAGACACGAGAAGTGATAGAAGCACGGAGGCCAGACATAGTAGTGGTAGACAAAGAGAAAAGATTAGGAACAGTGATAGACATAGCAGTACCAAAGGACAGGAATGTAGAAAGCAAGGAGAAAGAGAAGATAGACAAGTACAGAGAGTTAGCAGAGGAAATAGAAAGGCTGTGGAAGTTAAAGAAAGTTGAAGTAGTCCCGGTAGTAGTAGGCGCACTAGGAGCAGTGAGTAAGAAGCATACGAGATACTTGGAGGAGTTGGGAGTACCAAAGTGGGGAGGAGCGGTAGCACAGAAGGCAGCATTGTTAGGAACAGCTAGAGTCCTGAGGAAAGCTCTCAGACTCCCTGAGAACTGGTGAGTTCCCCGAGCTGAGAGGGATACCAGCATGAAGCTGTGAGACGCAAGGATAATAATAATAATAATAATAATTGATAAATATAAACATTATCCATATTGAAGTTAAGGTTTACAATACAGAAAATTGCTTTAAAATGTGATTTAACGTTGATATAGTAAGCTATCTGTACTGTAATATAAGCATCATTTCTGTTTGCCAACAAGATTGAAACAATCAAGTTATAAACAAAACTTCTATTCTGTGACAAATATTTGAAATTCAAACTAACATGCATGGCATCATATGTTTCTCAACAGATCTATAAAATGCATTTCAGAACCTTAATAATCATTGAATTTCTACAGAAGTTTATTAACATTTTTAATAGTGATAGTCACCTGAAAAATGAAGAGCGATCAATTTCTCACAATTAAGTAGAAATTCATACTAATTGTTGTGTGCAACCTTTTACTCTATGCTTGTTTTATTGCTTTTCCACTAAACTGATTACAACGTGGTACAAAAATATAAAGTAAGGTCCTGTTCCCATTTTTTGCCCCGCTTTGAGTGGCAGCGGGGCGACTCACCTCTAATGGGAAAACGGTCGCCCCGCTACCACTTAACTCTGTTCTTTAAAGAGGGGCGAAAGCTATACCGCTGCCAAAATTTAAAAGGGAACACAGAACTGAGTTGAATTATAGCGGGGCGAACGCGTTCACATTCGAATTTTAATACCGAAGTGAAATTCTCATTAATAACTTGTGAAATGCCTTAAAAATTTTAGTGTTCGTTTTATTAAGGCAGTAATTTATTATTAATAGAAAATGAAAATTAATATTTAACATGTGTTTTAATCTCCCCAATTACAGAAAAGTACAAACAAATATATTTGAGACTTGCCACAAAGATAATGATGAGATTAATTCGCTGAGATTATTAATCCATCTAATTAGGAAAAATGTATTGAAATTAACTTTAAATTTAATTGCTGGTAATTGCGCACACTTGCATTAACATAGTATGACTGCAATTGCAATCGAAGAATGTTCTCCAGCGACATCTAATTTTTTTTTGAAATGAGGATTATATAGACCATATAATATTTCTTCCCGAGGAATTTAATTATCATCATATAATTTAGCAATGATTTCATTGTGGCTAGGTTGTCAATAGGGGCGAGAAATTAAATGGGAACGCAGATTTCTTCAAGACTCAACTCTAAAAAACAGGGCCTAAGTTAAGATTATAAAACGTATATGTCGTATTTAAAATTTCTTTCAATATTCTTAACCTAAAACGGCATGACATTATTTTAAATGGACAAACAGTTTTTTGGCACCTTCTAAAAATTTTCTCGAAACCTACTATGAAGCATGAAAATCGTGAACATATTGTGGTTGAAGTAGTTGAAAATATTAACCATATTTATTTGAAGTGGTGTGAGGCAGGATTTTTTGTCAGGGGCGAAGCCATACAATTTTTTTATTCTTTTGCAGAAAATTTTTTTGAATTAACCTAGCAAAATCTATTTAGAAAACCTTACGGGGGACATTCAATCATGTCCCCCTCTTGCCAACTCTGCTGTTTACTTGAAAATTCAGAATTTTTGAAAAATGATGTAAATTCTTTCCATAACAAGCATTCATATAATTATTAGGTATCTAACTTTAACTGTTTATTTATACGTGCATAGATCTGCCAAAGGAAAGGCATTGTGGCATGCCGTACACAAAGTCAAAGGCCACTGCACCGAATGCATTTAATTTTTTTCTGAAAAAATATTTAAAAAATTATTTATAATATATGATATAACAATTTTTTTTTCATTGATATCAATAAATACTACTTTTTAAGTAAATGTATGACATCAAAATTTTACTTTCACAAATCTTGATTGATCAAAGATTCAGTTTGAAATCTTTCAAAATTTGCAAAATTCAGGTCGGATGCGGTAAAAATTTCATGTCTAATGATTATGCTTAACTTAATGTGTCTATCAAACACCGTGAATGCGGTCAATTATCTAATCCATCACTTTGCGTCGATTAACAACGGAAATTGTAATCGTTTAGCTTAAATAGTTTTTTCAAAAACAAGACTTAATGGTGCACTAAGTTATTGAAAAAACAAGGGTTAGATTTTGGATATAGATTTTGCATCCACCTACTTCAATAATGAATGCACGATATGCACCTGTTAGATTTATGTACTTTAACGGTAAAATTAAAAATGGCATAGCAGAGCTTTTTTCTTTGTCCTGCATTGAATAATGTGTTATTCGTGATAAATCTAATTGTTTGCGTAACGTTGTTTCGATCACTTTAGTTGTGAGTTAATTTTGTTACAAAGCAACATCAATGATAAAAATTGAATGCAGAAATACATATTTTGTCAATAAAAGAAAGAATAAACAGCCGTTTTCCAAAAATGCCTTAACAGGCAAAATGCTTAGCATTCCTGCATTCAAAACTTTCTTCACTTGAAGTGCATTTTATTGTTAAAACAATTACATTTTAAATCAATTATTATTAAATTAAATTAAAGATTTGTTGAGCTCACTATTTTCTTTCTAGCATATATCAGGATAAACTTAAGTACTATTTTGTGTATGTTTCAACATTTTGAAATATGACCTATATGTGAACTTTTGACCTTTGTCTTACATGCCCAGAAGTAAACGAAAAATGTCTACTTCAATACCTTAGTTAATTAATTTACGAACACGAGCAAGTTCATTTCACTTTCGGTTTTGTATTTTAGAATGTTCAAAGATTTAGACATTCGCTAATAAATAATGATAAGGAAACTACAAATTAGTAGGAACCAATGTTCGAAAACTATAATGCTTAGCTATCTGCAAAAAATTCACTTTCAAAAGTCGATGAGCAAAATGAAATAATGTGGTTCACTACAGGCTTAAATGCATATTTAGAGATTTTTAAGTTAAAATACTTTACGCACACTGTTGAATTTGTTACATACAATGTTTAGGCATTTCATTAAGTTGTTTGGATTAGAATAGATTTTATGATGTTTAGAAATTATAAAAAATTTGCAATTGTAAAAACTCAAATATCTTTGTTACTCTGAAACACAAAAGCATTTTTCGAAACTTTCCTTAACCAGTTTCAATTTAATCCTACTTTTAAAAAAGCAGCTAATAATGACACCTGACCATAGTCTTCTTATCAGCAGAATATGAACAAAAAGAGCTTTTTCGAAGAAATGGCAGATGATGACGGTGGCTGCGAAGAATTTTCCAATAACAAAGTCTGTTCAGTGTAAGCAAATTGTAGTTGTATGCTTTTGGAGCCATAGATTGATCAAATAATTCTAAGCTTTCAAGAAAAAATCAAAGACAATTGCTTTTTTGTTTTTTAAATGAAGGAAATTTAGAATATGATGAANAAATTATAAAAAATTTGCAATTGTAAAAACTGAAATATCTTTGTTACTCTGAAACACAAAAGCATTTTTCGAAACTTTCCTTAACCAGTTTCAATTTAATCCTAATTTTAAAAAAGCAGCTAATAATGACACCTGACCATAGTCTTCTTATCAGCAGAATATGAACAAAAAGAGCTTTTTCGAAGAAATGGCAGATGATGACGGTGGCTGCGAAGAATTTTCCAATAACAAAGTCTGTTCAGTGTAAGCAAATTGTAGTTGTATGCTTTTGGAGCCATAGATTGATCAAATAATTCTAAGCTTTCAAGAAAAAATCAAAGACAATTGCTTTTTTGTTTTTTAAATGAAGGAAATTTAGAATATGATGAAGGACACCGATTAGTGCCTTTTTGGTGAAGCGCAAAATGTCATAAATAATGCTGTCACTGATCAAGTATTTGAATGTATCGCTATAATTGGAAATAACAACGCTTGCCCTATATTTCCTTCAACTGAAGGAATAATATTTCGCAAAGGGATCTGATTAGTTGACATTGGCACATTTCTATTCTGATCGCGACCATCAGGAGCAAGAATTGTAGATTCCACATCACATCTTTTTTTACAAAATCAGTATTGTCATCTTCACTCAATTCAATTTCTGGTATGTAACCTTATTAAAAAAATAGTTGATGGTGATGATTTCTTGAACTTTCTTCACTTTCACCTGCAATGCTTACTGTTAGTGTTTTGCGGTTGGGGACAATATTGTGTGTCCGTGCCCGTAAATATAGACGAGTGATCTATATTGTGTTTGATTTCTAACAAAAACTTAAAGTACGGACCAGAATGTCAAAAAAGACATTAGACTAAAATTTGCTGGTATCTTATATTTGTAATGAAATGTAAATAGGCCTACATCAAAGGGGAAACTTCAATAGAAACTTGTGCAAAACACAAATGTTCAGATAGGTTTTTGGGAAAATGGTACGAGCGGCACTAATAAATAATGAATTTATATCGATTCCCTTTGTATTAGGATATGCATGAGCAAGGTTGATTTGATTTGACCTAGCTCAATAGTTTAATTCAATTAGATAATTTCTACTCATTAATAAAAGCAATTCAAATTTTATATTTAAAATCGTTAATTTGTGATCATATTCAAGATGTCACGAAATCTCAGAGTTGGACAAACCATTGTGCTTCTCTAGTAGCAGAATTACCTTACATAGGGTGAATTTGACCCTGGTTATACATATAAGGGTTAAAATTCAAAATGTCGTACATTCAATAAATCTTCAATGCCACTCTTAATGAATGTTTCTTCAATTTTAATTTGACTAATAAATCAGAGTTAAGCATTAGAAATTCAAACCATTAATATATTTCGATAGATTTGTGAAGTCTGATATCAATTTGTTGGATTTATTTTCCATTTGCTGGCTAATGTAATTTATATTTGAATCCAATTTTAACAACTGGGTCGATATTAAAATTCCGACAATAATTCAGAGGAAATTTTATTAAGCTAATGGGATCCCAAATGTAAAACAAGACCTTTTATTTAATAAGTCAAATAATTATATTCATTAATTTCTTATTAGTCGTTCGTCACTAAGTCTACAAGTATTTAGTTGGTGTGAAACCAAAATATGCAAAAGTTGAATAAGATTTGACAGCAGAATATTTCAAGAGAAGATAAGTGCTTAAATCTCTAATTGACTTTAAGTTGGGTTGATATATATATATATATATATATATATA
>CABFPE010000474.1:443914-457121 GCA_900660155.1 Hofstenia miamia
CCCTAAAAATACTATTAGTTTTCATTCACCGACATACTGGATTTTTCTATCAAAAAAGTGCATCTAATCATTTCCTCTGCCGCATCTTTTGAAAACTGATTCGATCAAGAACGTGTACTTTTGAAAACGAAGCTTTGATTAAATATTTAGTTTGAAAGATTCTGTTTCAGTATTTCAGTAGCTTTTCCCAATTAATTTTAGGAAATCTTGAATAAATGAAATTTTATTGTTTTAAATTACTTAAACTTAAACTTCCCTGGGAACCTACCCATGCTTCATGGTTTTTGAAATTTGCAAATAGATTTGAAGAAATTTTTTGTAAATGCGGAAAAAAGGCTTGTCCTTTAAAATGGACGATGGCCAGTTTAAGATTTATAATCATTGGTCAAAAGAATTATTATTGAAACTAAATCATGCCAAAATGTAATATTTTTGAGGCAATGCATTAAGGTTGGTTTTCTTATAAACACTGCAGTTATTGTATTTAGACGATAATGCTGCAAGAAATTTAAATGGATTTGAACTCAAATCTTTGTACATGCGCATCAGAAGTAGGAATAAAGCTATTTGAATTTCCGTCTTAGCTCAATTTTTACTACCTTACATATCGGCAAGCTTTGATATTTTAGAGAATAATCTGTTTCTATTAGACTCTAACAACTCAATTTCTGAAAAACCTTTCTGGAAATTGCTATGCCATACACTGATAGCCGACTACCACTTTCTACAGTAAGGTTCTTGCATTTATGAAAAAAATGATTTTGTTTCGCGCTCTCTTTTCTTCTGCTTAGTAGTCTGCTACTATATCCAATATATTCTTCACCACACAGATCAATTAATTCTATAAAAAACATTGTACTTATGGGATATTTTGTCATTGATTTTAATTACAGATGTTGACTAAGCTTTTGTGCTACATAAACAAATCTTACGTTTTCTTTTATATAATTTATTTTTGGTATTTGATTTTCCACTATTTAGTGCTCATAAACTTACAGCCGCGGCCAAAAGTCACCGGACACGAACAAAATTTTATTTTTTAGTTAGTTTTTGTGCATTTGGAGCATAATTTTTTCAAAAAGGAAACCATTTTTTGTCCAAAAATAACTATAATCAAAATTATATCAAATATTATCATAAAAATAACAGTGTTTGAAGGCAGTTATTGTGAAAGAAGGCGGTCACATAGCATAAAAACATTTTTACGTATGCATTTTCTGGTGGCAAATGATTTGTCATAACTTCCTATAACGTAATAAGTCATACGTTGTTGTTAAAGTCTTGTCGTAAAATATTGTAAATTTTGCTTCCCCACCCTGTATATATTATATATATATATGTATATTAGATGTTGAAATATATCTAATTTACCGTTTTTACCAAACAGTCATATCTTGATGTAAATGGCTTTCCTAAAAATTTGAAGAATGATAATAATGCAGGAATACATAACACGTTCTAAACATGAAAGTATATATAAAGCATTACCTAAAAATACTATTAGTTTTCATTCACCGACATACTGGATTTTTCTATCAAAAAAGTGCATCTAATCATTTCCTCTGCCGCATCTTTTGAAAACTGATTCGATCAAGAACGTGTACTTTTGAAAACGAAGCTTTGATTAAATATTTAGTTTGAAAGATTCTGTTTCAGTATTTCAGTAGCTTTTCCCAATTAATTTTAGGAAATCTTGAATAAATGAAATTTTATTGTTTTAAATTACTTAAACTTAAACTTCCCTGGGAACCTACCCATGCTTCATGGTTTTTGAAATTTGCAAATAGATTTGAAGAAATTTTTTGTAAATGCGGAAAAAAGGCTTGTCCTTTAAAATGGACGATGGCCAGTTTAAGATTTATAATCATTGGTCAAAAGAATTATTATTGAAACTAAATCATGCCAAAATGTAATATTTTTGAGGCAATGCATTAAGGTTGGTTTTCTTATAAACACTGCAGTTATTGTATTTAGACGATAATGCTGCAAGAAATTTAAATGGATTTGAACTCAAATCTTTGTACATGCGCATCAGAAGTAGGAATAAAGCTATTTGAATTTCCGTCTTAGCTCAATTTTTACTACCTTACATATCGGCAAGCTTTGATATTTTAGAGAATAATCTGTTTCTATTAGACTCTAACAACTCAATTTCTGAAAAACCTNAAGTAATTTTTTGAAGAATACATCAACGTATCAAATAGATGAGATAATGAGCAAAAAATCAGGAAAATACCCGCATAATTTTAAATTGTAGCTATTGATGTAAGCTTTATTTAAATATTGCCTATAAAACGAAATTTAAATCACAGCCTGTCTGTGGTGAATTTTGGACAGACTACAGCTTGGGTTGGATAGAACAAATTACTACAGTTTATGTTAGGTGGATTATCTTCGAACGATACATAAATTTTGGTCGATTTGAGCATGAATAATTCTAAATATATTAAAGCATTATTGGTTGAAAATAATACATATTACGTAATTTAGCTGGTTATGAATAATTTGATAGCAACATGTTTAAAAAAATCGTTTTTATTGAAAAAATTATGATGTTGATATTTTGATATAACTATTTTCAAAACAATAACTTTAAAAATCAGGTAGCTAACTCTAAATAATTGTAATTATGTTAAAATAATAGTTGTTAGGAGTTGATTAAGAAAAATATTTTTATGATTTTTTTGAAGATTTATTTACATGAAAATGGATTTTTTCAAAATATTGTGAATTTACGAATAAAAGCAAGTGAAGTATAAAAAATTGGTTATTCAAGTATGTCTATTTTGCAGTCATCATTGTAACGAACTCTTCGTAGTTAATTTGTCCATCACCGTCGATGTCTGCTTCTCTAATCATTTCGTCGACTTCTTCGTCCGTCAACTTTTCTCCCAAATTTGTCATAACGTGTCGTAATTCAGCAGCACTAAACAGGCAAAAAAACTTAAATATTTAAAGATTGCCACTAGTCAGTTCATAAATCTGTGTTGAAAATTTACCAACTTATTGTTTATTTATAAAAGGAGCAATACATCGAATCTTTGATGTCTCAACTTCTTGCGAAATCAAAAACAAAAACGAATCAAATTAAATTCGAATCTAGGGGAGAACGAATATCTAAGTAATTTTTTGAAGAATACATCAACGTATCAAATAGATGAGATAATGAGCAAAAAATCAGGAAAATACCCGCATAATTTTAAATTGTAGCTATTGATGTAAGCTTTATTTAAATATTGCCTATAAAACGAAATTTAAATCACAGCCTGTCTGTGGTGAATTTTGGACAGACTACAGCTTGGGTTGGATAGAACAAATTACTACAGTTTATGTTAGGTGGATTATCTTCGAACGATACATAAATTTTGGTCGATTTGAGCATGAATAATTCTAAATATATTAAAGCATTATTGGTTGAAAATAATACATATTACGTAATTTAGCTGGTTATGAATAATTTGATAGCAACATGTTTAAAAAAATCGTTTTTATTGAAAAAATTATGATGTTGATATTTTGATATAACTATTTTCAAAACAATAACTTTAAAAATCAGGTAGCTAACTCTAAATAATTGTAATTATGTTAAAATAATAGTTGTTAGGAGTTGATTAAGAAAAATATTTTTATGATTTTTTTGAAGATTTATTTACATGAAAATGGATTTTTTCAAAATATTGTGAATTTACGAATAAAAGCAAGTGAAGTATAAAAAATTGGTTATTCAAGTATGTCTATTTTGCAGTCATCATTGTAACGAACTCTTCGTAGTTAATTTGTCCATCACCGTCGATGTCTGCTTCTCTAATCATTTCGTCGACTTCTTCGTCCGTCAACTTTTCTCCCAAATTTGTCATAACGTGTCGTAATTCAGCAGCACTAAACAGGCAAAAAAACTTAAATATTTAAAGATTGCCACTAGTCATTTTATGTTCAAGTTATTGCTGTTTACACATCAAGTGTTTATGAAGTCATACCTAATAAATCCATTGCCGTCTTTATCAAAAACTCTAAATGCCTCTCGGATTTCTTCCTCTGTGTCAGTATCTTTCATTTTGCGAGCCATCATTGTGAGGAATTCAGGAAAATCTATTGTGCCATTACCTAAAAATAAAATGAGTATTAAATATATTTCAATTTATTAACAGAATGCCAATTTTAACTTTACCCTAGGGACACTTTGACCAAAGTACCTCCTGCGCAAATATTTTCATGTCCTTTGCTTATATTTAGAGAAATATAAACAAATATTTATCAATTAGCAAAATTCGATGTTTTTAAAAATTTAACAGCAAGTTTCTCAATTATTTTTGCCACACATCTGCAGCCGGAAGAGATTCTATACCAATTCGCAATCTGTGGAACTTAACAGAAACTAGAGATCCCGAATTCCTAGATTTTCCAAATTTATTAGACATTCACGAAATTTTTTATTGTATATCCCGGAATTTTTTGGGTCGAGAAAAATATTTTTATGATTTTTTTGAAGATTTATTTACATGAAAATGGATTTTTTCAAAATATTGTGAATTTACGAATAAAAGCAAGTGAAGTATAAAAAATTGGTTATTCAAGTATGTCTATTTTGCAGTCATCATTGTAACGAACTCTTCGTAGTTAATTTGTCCATCACCGTCGATGTCTGCTTCTCTAATCATTTCGTCGACTTCTTCGTCCGTCAACTTTTCTCCCAAATTTGTCATAACGTGTCGTAATTCAGCAGCACTAAACAGGCAAAAAAACTTAAATATTTAAAGATTGCCACTAGTCATTTTATGTTCAAGTTATTGCTGTTTACACATCAAGTGTTTATGAAGTCATACCTAATAAATCCATTGCCGTCTTTATCAAAAACTCTAAATGCCTCTCGGATTTCTTCCTCTGTGTCAGTATCTTTCATTTTGCGAGCCATCATTGTGAGGAATTCAGGAAAATCTATTGTGCCATTACCTAAAAATAAAATGAGTATTAAATATATTTCAATTTATTAACAGAATGCCAATTTTAACTTTACCCTAGGGACACTTTGACCAAAGTACCTCCTGCGCAAATATTTTCATGTCCTTTGCTTATATTTAGAGAAATATAAACAAATATTTATCAATTAGCAAAATTCGATGTTTTTAAAAATTTAACAGCAAGTTTCTCAATTATTTTTGCCACACATCTGCAGCCGGAAGAGATTCTATACCAATTCGCAATCTGTGGAACTTAACAGAAACTAGAGATCCCGAATTCCTAGATTTTCCAAATTTATTAGACATTCACGAAATTTTTTATTGTATATCCCGGAATTTTTTGGGTCGGGTTGTGGTAGTAAATTTTCTGATCGGGTCGGGTTCGGGTCAATGCTAACCTCACATTGTCAATCTTTATTCACGAAATAATTATCAATATTATATTGTTTAAACTGAGATAGTAATTAAGACTAATATTCGCACAGTATTCTTTCATGTATTATCAGTACATTAAAAATTTCCAATGAATTGATGTATCAAGTTACTCAGAAAAACCCTTAAATAAAATACAATAGAGGGCCTAGAACAATAAACTTAGAAATATGAAAACAAAAAATTGTAATGATGTGTCTTATTGTTATAAAAAAGTTTTTAATATTTTTGAAGCTAAACTAAATACATTTGGATGCAGTTTTACAAAACCATATGCCTCCTATGTATTTTAAAAGCAGAATGTTCATGGATAGTTCTCTTACATTTAATCTCTTAACTAAGAATTTCACTATTATCCACTCCCGGGATTACGAACATTAACATAAACGTAATATAGTAAGATATAGAATCCACATATAGTAAGATATATAATCCTTCATGGTCTGCACCTTCATCATTTCCAGAACTTGTATGTGCTAGCTAACACTTACTTCAGCCTTCCCCTTCCCTAATATACACAAAAAGCTGCTGCAGATGAGCATCCATTATACAGATGTTTTTAATGGGGACGAATTAGTAATTATATAGCTTCTCTATGATGAAATTTAAATATATGCGGTATGACTGCAATATATTTATGCAAGATCCGAAATTTTCATTTGATAAATATTAGGATATTTGCTTGGGAATATTGCTTTTAGCATTTTTTGTTTGTAAATTGCCTCTAGTGCGTAAGTGGGTCTGTTTCAACAAAGTAAGTCATCATGAATATCTGGATATGTTTCTGATTGTAAAATTTGACGTCCCAATAAAAAATGGTGTTAATGCAACGAAGAAATCTTGTGTAAAATGAACAGAATTACATGACAATAATTTTGATGTCTATTCCACCCCCTTCCACTGAAGTTAATTTGCTGATTTAAATTGTGTTAATTATTTCTTCTTTTGTTTACTATGGTCTTGCACTAGGCTCTAGAACTAAAGATAGGTAATCAGAAAAAATATTATAAATTCATGAATATTTGAATATTTGTGATGCAAATCAAATTTTGATGTGAACTTCCTTAATGCTGAGTTCTGGTTTTAGCTGTGCTAACGATGTTATATTTGGCCTTGCATTTTAGGGTTGCTAGGTTTGTGAATTAGTCATGGTCAGTTACTTGCAAAATTCTTTTGACTTTATGATTCATTAAAAATCTACTGTTCTACTGCAATCTGATGATTATCCATTCAGATCCATGTGTTGACTTCACGGATTCTGTTATGGGAAGAATATAATATTGGCTCTTTCATTATTCAATGTTGATATGAGTGCTTAGATAAAAAACAATTAAAAATAGCTTTGCCTGGGTCTTTTCTGATGCATATGCAGTCTTGTCAGAATTTATTCTATTGAAAAATTTATACTTCCTCTGCAAGAAACATTATTTAATGTAAATTAGCAAGATGATTTTCACATTTTCCTTTCTTTGAAGATTGAGATATATTTAAAAATTCTACATCTAAACAACCATGTTGAGAAATTCAAAAAAAGAGTGGGAAGTTTGAAATATTGTGAAATTCTCCAATTGATGTCTAATTTCAAATGGTTCAGTAAATTTTTAACTGCTCCGGATAAACTGAATAATTATACAGGTGGACATATTTATGCGGCCTGCATAAAACTGCTGCAAGCTGGCTGGGCCGCTATAAATTGACCCTGGGCCACTAGTCTCTATTAAGCAGTCCTGCTTGAATGCAATTCAAACGCGGTAAAGTAGTAAGTTTGAGATAGTTGTTAAATGCTTAATTACGTTATTTCTACTCTCTTTGCCTCACACCGACCCCAAATTGCCGATTAGAGCCGTCGTTCAATGCAGAAGTGGAATCGGGTTGAGATTTTAAAAACCTACCCGACCTGAACCCAATTTGCTCAACTCGAACCCAAAATGGACATTTTAACCATATTTCAACCCCATTTCAACCCGAAATTCAAAAATCAAGTATAAAATTCATTAAAATCAAAACATTCATTAAATATGTGGTTAAAATTTAAATTGTTTTTGATGTTTTAAAAATAACTTGGTATTTTAGGGTTTCTATGGTGTCAGCTGCCAGTAAGGAGCATCCCTCACTCACAGTAAGACCACAAGAAGAGAGGAAGTCTCGCTCAGATCGACCAGGTGCCTCTTTACAAACAAATCGAAATGGAAATCTTTTTTTTTCAGAAAATAATTCATTCATGACCTGAAACTCAAATAATAGCAGACACGAAAAATGTCTATATATACACATGTATATATATATATATATATATATCCAAAACCCTAACTTTTATTCTTTATTCATTATAAACACACAGATACGAGTTAGTTCATCAATCTAACCCCAATTAGAAATGTCCTTGAGATGATATACATTATAATGATCACAACTAATTTCAATATTTTTAATATATCTTGTTAATTCTAAGAAAAAAAATTCCACCCGAACTCAACCCGTGTTGCTTTCAAAAATTGACCACAAACCCTATTCCATCTCTGGTTCAATGATAAATTATGAGCCGAATCGATTAATTAACTTTGTACACATTTCCATTTCCAAAATTATGCATTTTGGTGCACATTTTTTATTGGAATATAAATGTATTATTCGTTCTTAAATTTACTGTTGAAAAATTTTGGTTGTATGGAATTTAACCAGATTTCAATGTTGTTGCAACGAACTGTATATTGAGCTGCTTTATGTGCCAAATTATTCTTCCTGTAGACCTATGATTATAGCAGATATTCATTTGAATCAATCTCTACATAGATTTACTTCTTGTAACAAAATATGAAGTCACAATTGTACATAATTGTCAATGCTAACTTCGAAATGGGCTGACTGCTTCCAATTTCATTTTAATTATTTAATTGAGGAATTTTATTGTTTATTGTTTGAATAAATCTAAAGGATAAATAATAAATATTCTTTTGGCCATGTAGGAAATTTAAAATGAATGAATTACAGCTAATCTATAAAAATATTTAATCTTATATTAACGAATCGTAATTTCTTTTTCTCTAACGCTGAAGATATCCGCTTCCATGCGTATCGTGGCTACCAGGGGTTCCCATCTGATTGGCCTGAAAATGCTCTGCTGTTACGTCACAATAAAGCTTCTGCTAAGACCAATAAAATACGTCAAATCGTCTTTATTTGAGCAGTGCCATATTAGCTATTAATAGATGCTGAGGAATTAAGAAATCTCCACAACAAAAATAATCAATTTCCCTGTGTGATGCAGATTTAACATTTTAATATTCTATATGGCAAATTTAATAAGAATACATAATAACCGCCGTCAAAGCTGTCTCCTGAAAGAAGACAATCAGTTTCATGCTTATCAATTGCGACAAGCCCTCAGGCAGTAATAAGAAAATTGATTTCTTCGTAATAAAGAATATTTTTTCATTCTCAAGCAGACGAAGTTTACTCATAGCACATATTTTAAATGTTCTTATTTCCAAATTATTACATAATCTGTATATATAAAAAATTTCTATTACCAAGTTCAGAATTCAGCATGTAGTAAAAAATTATATATGCTCCCTTTCGCCAAATCAGGTTTTGCCACAGTCAAAATTCAAGATTACCATATTTTAATATATTTCATTATCGACAAATCAATTATCATTTGGAAGTATTAACGTCTGATTAGCTTTTGTAAAATTTGTTGTGCTTATATGTAGAAATATTATCAAAAATAAACCATACCATCCACGTCAACTTCATTGATCATATCCTGCAATTCTGCCTCTGTGGGGTTCTGTCCTAGTGAACGCATTACAGTTCCTAATTCTTTGGTTGTAATAGTGCCATCGCCATCCTAAATAATGGAATTTAATTATAATGAACTTAAAATATAGTGATTCTTAACACGAAATTTTCTGGAAAAAAACATGAGCGTACATCTTTCATCAAATTGATTAGAATAACTTAATAACTTAATTATCAGACTCCAGACGTAAAAAGACTTTTAATTCTTAACGGTTAAACGAAGTGTGATGTAATTTTGTTACCCCAAGAAAAACTAGAATAAAATTTTGAGCTCAAATCAAATTGGAAGAACCTGATATTTTGTGACTTTTCCACATTTTTCATGTACTTTTTGTCTGCACAATACGGGAATCATCCGTTAATTGCAATAGTTATTTCTCGTTGCCCAGATTAACGTATGCGGGACCAGTTATTTTGTTTCCGGAAGTTGATATTTGGTGCAGGTTCCGAACAGTTACTGTTGGACCGGTGGTTGCTAGCGTTTTTAAATTTGCTACCAAATATCACGCTAGAAATGATTTAATTGAGAACGAAACTAAAATGGAATATAACAGCAATATTGTTGCTGACCCTTAACACATCTAACTAAATCCTGAGATTCATATTAGTTGTCATATTTTCAACCAAATTTAATGTTTAGTTGTTTAAAATATTAGGGTGAAATTTCTTGATATTATACATTATAGGCATCTGGTCGTGAATGTTTAATGTTGATCTCTGTGTTTGCGGGATCAGGTACCAGTCCTGCTCATCTCTATCCCAGATCTCTCTATAGAATAATACACTTTTTCTATAAGAACAATGAGGCTTAAAAATGCCAAAAATAAGGACAATTTAAGAACAGTAGTGAGGCTGAATGTATTTAAAAAGTAGTTTTTTTTGTTTGGATTTTTTCAATGAATAGTAACAAAAGATACTTATTTAGTTCCAAAGGTTTAAAAATACTAAACGTAAGAGAATCAAACAAAAGGATAATAAAAATATATAGTAGCGATAGAAAAAAGAATCATGGCATCTAAAATCCTCTAAATATAAAAGTAAATAACCAAAACTTGTTTTTTACCTTAGGAAAAATAAGAACAAAATAAGAACAATTTAAGGCTCATAGTGCCAAAAAAATAAGAACAGCTGAGCCTCAGCTAAAATTTACTGGTTCTTATAAAAAAAAGTGTAGTATTCCCTTAGTAGGCATTGTAAGAACTGTACTAAAGATTTCAGTTACGTGATGTATATCTTAACTCAATCTTTAGGAAATTTGTCAGAGAATTTAGCAAAGACTATCCCGCGTACTGAAGAGGATGTGCGTGGTGAATTCAGCCAATTTAATATACTCTTCTGCTTTCAATCAGTTTAAATGACATTGTAATTTCTTCAGCATTTACAAATGAGAATTTCCCAGCTAATATAATAAAATATAAAGTAGCAATAAAACGTCAAAGTCCATATTTTCAAATTTAACTTAGAAAAGATATATATCATGAAAAGATGTTTTATCATTAACAGCTTAAACCAATAACTTTTCAAAGGATATCCTGGTTTAAGCCAATCCGTAAACTGAATGATTGAGACGAAAATTTCATGGGTAGGCGAATTGCTAAATAATAATAATATCGAGGCATGAGCAATGGATAACAGAAAATTTTAAAATGTATGTTGAGAATGCAATTCTTAAATTCAACCCTTTTAATGAAAACTATACAATCACGGTAATGTTTACTTTTAGATGAGGCCATGGTTGTTATGAATTTTAACATACTCTTTGCCAATAACCTAAGGCTCTTTAAAGTTTGGTCTATCGATTGTGCATCAGAAACTGTCATCTCCTTCCAGAACCAGTAGCGTACGCAAGGTTCAAAATTGATTTTGATTGGCTAAATCAAAATATTTTCGGAACCTTTTTTAAAAAAATCTTAGAAGCAAAGGTCCTGATTTGCATTCTTAATGTCTAATTCTTCAATATTTTCATAATTTTTTTACGGTGTGTCTTTTGATCATGACTAAGATGTCCCCATCCGAAAAATCTTTGTACGCTCCTTCCCAAGACTAATAATGTAGATATTGTACAAGCATTTGAAATGAGTTGTAAAAATTTAATGTAATAAAATGTTCTTAATTCAATCAAAGTTTTAGGTGGACTGCTATGAGTTCCTTTCATTTTGAAATAATTAAACTCGTTCCAATTTAAATTACAAAAATATTGCATTTACTTTGCACAATCGATTAAATTTTTGGACCTGATCCAGAAATCCCAAAGTTCATTTAATTAACAAAGTAAATTTTTCCTTATAAATGATTGACCTTGACATGTCCGTCTCAAGTCTGTCAAAGCAATTTCCCTTTAAATAACGAAAATTCCTTCACCAAGTTTAATTTGTAAATTAAATTTAATTTAGGAAAATAACATTTGGTGAAAAATTTGGAGCAATGCCAAGCCTGAAGAAATATTTCATTATATTCTTTGTATTTCGAAATGCACATTAAACATGTTACAAAAGAATAGCATAGATTTTTTATTTGAAAATAAGAGCTTTATAATCATCAGAGATTTATTCAAAGGGCTGTCGTGCAATATGGTTCAATCCAAAAATCTGCAATTTTCGAAAACTAAGAATATAAAGTGTGAATTTGTGCTAAAGAAATGCAGTTCAAATTTGGAAATGATGTCAAGATTTATTGGATATTACTCCTCAGCGACGTTTTCCACCCTAGTGTAAGGAGGCGGCCTGACACAGTCTAATATCCTCTGCGACTCACATTTAAAATATATTTTACAAAAACAATCAACTTTTTAAGACCAAAATTAATAATGACTTTGTTAACAAAAGACAGTTTGCAGCAATGCCCTGAAGTCTAGGTTTACTATGATACCTGAATTTAGGTCTTATAGTTTCACTTCCGATTTTTCCTGATTCATATATTTTTAAATTTGAAAATATAAATTGTCAAAATATATGACAAATATATATTTTTATATTTAATTGAATATTTTGTAAAAATGATAAGTTAGTGCATAGCTGAATTTGTTAGTTCCAGCAGTAAGAATTGAGAAATTACAGCCAATGCTATGCAAATATATATATATATATATATATATATATATATATATATATATATATATATATATATGAATTTAATGGTTTTGAATGTAATAGGATTTTCTCTGATATCAAGCACAGTTGATTTTGAAACTTATCAACTGCTTAATTTTGCTTAGAAATTATTTTCAAGCAATGCAATTACACCATAAGTTTGAAAATGCTTTTTAAGTGAAATATGCAGAAAATTGTTACTCTATGAGAAGAATTATATAGAGGGATCAATTTTACAATTTTTTAAGGTAGATAACTTCATTAGAATATCAGTTAATAAAGAGATGGCGAAGAAAAATGAGAAAATTCAATTAGAAAAGTATTTTTATGGCAGAAATTCGTAGCAATAACTTAGACCAATTTCTGAGTATTACTTGAATCGAATCTCTATTATTTTGAAAATTTTGTTTTCTTTTAAACTCAATCAGCGCTTTTCGTACGCTCCCAAATATAACGTCGAGTTTTTGAATATTCATGTGCTATTCTATTCTCGTGAATGAAAACATTAAATTATTGATTCTTCAAGATAATAAATTCAAAATAAATTATTCATGAAAAATTATTGTCCCGATTTACATTAAATTTGCAAAATATTTAAAATATAAAGACTAAAATCTATTTTTTTCAGGGCTTTGGACATCAAATTTGTTGTAGGATTACAAAATTGAAGTGTGTTTGTGATATGAAGTGCATATTGCTAATTTCGATAACAATGTTCAAACCTAGCTGCGACATATTATTCAAATATTTAATAAAACTAAATATTTTTCTTAAATATGATGGAGAAAATAAAATGAACATTAGTATAACTAAAATCTTTATTTTATGTTACCCTCAATCTTGCAATAATTTAATATTGCAGCAGTATATGTTTATTCATATATATATATTTATTCATATATATATATATATATATATATATATATA
>CABFPE010000474.1:457187-470939 GCA_900660155.1 Hofstenia miamia
TATATATATATATTTTGCTCATGAAATTTGCCATGTCAATGGATTAGGAAGAGAAATTTTGCTTTTCATTATCACTGACATAGATGTCAACTAAAAACTCCTTTTTAGAAGGCTGCGTCTGAAATGTTACCATAGAAAAATTTATTGATTTGTTAATGAGCTAAGTTTGATTTGCTGAAAATATATTCCCAAAGTTCATTTTTCAGTAGAAACTTAGAAAGTCACTATCTTAAATGCTTTTTGCGCCAAAAATAACATCCACTCTCCTTCTATGATCGTTTCTTGTTGAACAAGCTTTAATTTCAAGCTGCTCATTTTGCCTTTTTGTGAATCATCGATTAAACTTGCAAAATAAAATTCACTACTATGCAAAAAATAAAGTCAATTAACTTGTATTAAGTGGTCTGCAATTAATTTGTATAAAAGTTTTTACTGGGCAGGGGCGTACCCAGGATTTTCTAACGGGGGCGGGACATCTCAATCATGATGAAGGAGTCACAAAAACGTGGTAAGCCCCGCGAAAATCTTGCAAATATTAAATAAATAGATTCTGGTTTTTAACTTTTTTTAATATTTTGCTGAACATTTTTTTGATTTAACTAATCAATTAAAATAAATTTGGAAAACCTGACGAGGGACAGTCAAACATGTCCCCACCGTGCGTACGCCACTATAGAGGGGTAGTATTATTAGAATCAAACTTTAACAATATATATTTATTTATATTTTAATAATGATGATTAAATTCTTGCACAATGACTTTGTGCACAATATTTACATGCAAATTAAATACTTATCTATAATTGGGACTAGCATTTTATGTACAAGAATCATGTTCAATAAGGTACTGGTCATTTAAAAATTGTACTCATATACCTTTTGAAAAAGTATATGTGTACAGTTCTTTATGTTTTACTTGATATTAAAAAATTGATGAAACCTTTGATGTATCTGAATATTCCAATTAATCCCAGATACATTGTCGCAATTGCCTCATCCTTTGATCAATTTGCAAGCTGCTTTGTATTACCTTAGCACGACTGGTTAATTTGTTTAACAGACCAACGTGAACAATCACGAAGTATTTATTCGATTGGTAAGTCATTAGATCAGCATTCTACCATTCCCATCGAGGAGAGGCTCAAGGCCATCGCGAGCAATAACCCTGAACTCGATTTAGGCAGAAATATTGCCGATTTTCTGTTAGAAATCTAGGTTTCACAAAATGTTACTTCATGCATTGTAATCTTTATTTCTCCAATCGTCTTGAAAAGTAATTTACCAACTTTAAGAATCTCTTTGATTTCAAACAGATTTTCATTCACTTTGGTGCACTCCCCAATCTAGTGGTCGCTGCATATTCATTCAAGGAAAAATTTATTAACTCACATTAAAATATTAGACATTTGCGTACACATTTCTTAAATTTACATTTTGAAGAGTTTAAAGGCCTCGTGGTTCTACTCAAAAAGTTGATAAATTTTGATAAATTATCATTATTATTATTTTTATTATTATTATTATTATTATTATTATTATTATTATTGTTGTTGTTGTTATTATTAGTGTTATAGTTTATTTATTTACAACTGTTTGAAGTCTGGAGTTATTTGTACGAAATGATCACTCTTGGCACAAACAAAGTAAGACCTAAATTAAAGAACATAATTTTTATCTTAGAAATATGCTCAATGTTTTCATCGTTACAAAGAACTATATTTTCTTGTAGTGGCCTATGATCTGAAGTAATACTTGCTGATTGTGTGAATTTGTGGAAAATTTAAACTTCTTCATGGCAATGGGCATCTTGAATTATACAAAATTTAGGAAAAATTCTGTTCTAACAGTAAGAATATATGCCGGCTTCACGTTACTTATAATATAAGACAAAATTACAAAACTAAATTTCATAGAAGATTGTAAAAGCTTCTTCGGTTTATCAGAGAATGTGAATAATTCACTCAAGGGGGCATTCAATTTGAATGCATAACGAGTAATCTTATCACCACACTGTCACGGCAGAATTAAATAACCAATTTGCTTATCAAAAAGGTACCTGACTTGAGTTTTAGTTATTCAATAGACCAAATCGCTATTCTGGTCAGCAAATTGATGACAAGCGTGTAACATTTTGTTGTAAATTATAGAACTTTAATTCTTATTATGTTTATACATATTGTTGGTAACAATTATAAATTTGTATTAATCAAGACCGTAAGCATCAGAAAATGGCTCCAGTGAACACAGATTAAATAGCATGTCATTGGTTAAGCCAAATCCAATTGTTATAGCTAATTAATGTACAATTAGAAAAATTAGTGCTGCAAATATCCTTTGAGGCTAATTATGCGGATTTCATACTGATACGACAGAAAATTACAACAATCAGAAAAATTCATTTACTTAACATTATCCAATTGAATCCATTCTTTGGAATTCCAGCTCTTATACAAATATTTTTACAGCTTTCACAGAAGTAATTGAATAACAATTAATTGCCAAAATATTTCAACGGTTGCCGGAAAATTTTTATGCAGCCCATTTGTATTCGTAACATTGCCAAATCTGTGTTAACACTGCTTGAGTCTTGGAAAATAGAGCTTTTCTTAAGTCGTGAAGTGATGCATCTAGAATATTCGGCGTGTCATGCCATCAAAAGACATAGTAGTTCATACAGGCCTATTGCTAGATTAGTAATGCTAGCGTGCAAAGCACTCATAAGAATTCATTTCAAATGGAAATGCAATTTTTTAATTTATTTGTGAAACTTCATGCTACCTTTGAAGAGGGTTTTACTCCAAAATTAGTACCAAAGGGACTCTAAATTTGAGAACTATATTTTTATGTTTTCCACCGCACACAGTAATATAAATTTAGCAAGGAGGAGCTGGGCCCCCAATCAAATTTAGCAAGAAGAGCTGAGCCCCCTGAGCTCCCCCTCGAGTGAACCGCGGCTTGGAAGTGAATTCGGTAAAATTGATTCTTTTCGGCCTATAGTTTGGAATTGGAAACCTTCACTAGGTGTGCCACCAGTGTTGATATTCAGGAATTGCTACTTGTAGAAATGGAATAGTTAGTGAAATATATTGGTTTTAGAAGGCATAAAATGTAATAATTCTTGAAGCACATGTAAATTTCTATGCACAATTGATTAGCAATTGCTTAGACTGTTAATAAGTATGTAAATGACATATGGATAGCAATGCTTCTAAAATAGTTAGTTTATCCTCAAGACAAAAATTATAAATTATTTGAGATTCCATTGCCAGGCTGCAAATATTACAAGAGGATCAAATACATGCACACCCTAGAGTGTATATATGGGTTTTCTTGATTTCTTTACACATTTTTAAAAATTTGTTGATGTAGGTGGATAAACAACTAGCACAATAAAATAATGTGAAAATATAACTGTTTCATTGTGAAAAAAAATGGATTATAAAATAAAAATAGACTTCTGAAACATTATATTAAATATTATAATGTAACAATCTAAACATTTGATATAGGTTAAATACATAGATATTATGAATAATGAGTTAACACACCTTATCAAATAGTGAAAATGCTTCTTTAAATTCTGCTATTTGCTCTTCAGTGAGTTGATCTGCCATGATTCTTGCTGCTGCCTCTCCCCAATTCACGAGTATGACTAAAATTTGCGGGAAATTTTACTCGGTTGCCATGACGAGTACAAAATTCTAAATTGAGTGATAGAATTCCCATCGATTAATGCGATACAGGAGGAAAGTGCTGGAAAAATATTCTCAACAAAGAAAAATTATTTCTTTAATACTGCTTTGTGTAAAACAACAATGCTTTCATCAATAAATAAATTCAAGTAATTATTACATCATTCTCACACAAGAATATCAAATCTTTATTATAAAGGAAGTAAAAGAAAGTATCAAAATTTTTAATTTCTCATACAAAACAGATAACAAAGGAAGCAATAATACACAGATAATGTGAATTTAGTCTTTCTGGATATTTACCAAAACCTATTTGGAAAATGTGAAATACCTAATAAATTTGAATTATTAAATTTTTCAGCTAAAAATTCCATTAAAGATCTTGGAATTACTTTTACTTCAAACCCAAATTGGACTGATCACATTCAGCAAAGTATTGGAATCTACCTCAAAATTTGGACTTATTAAGATCAATATTCCTCATTCAACATCAATAAAATTAAAGTCAACATTATATATTAATTCGATTCGTAATGGATTATTGAATGGATTTAATCCATGGTATTTAAATCAAGTAAATATATTAAGTCTTGATAATTTTCAAAAGGGATGTATTTGATAGATAAATTGGAGAAGCACCTACGTATCTTGACTTAAAACTTCAAATATATTGCCAACATCGCTAAAAATCAGTTAAATTATATATATATATATATATATATATGTATATATATATATTATATATATATATACTTGATAGATTTTCTTTGGAATGCTGACTTCACTANTAAATTATATATATATATATATATATATATATATATTATATATATATATACTTGATAGATTTTCTTTGGAATGCTGACTTCACTACATTACAACACATATCTTTTCATTATTCTTCTTCTAATTTTCACTTTACCGTTCAAAACCGATTACTTTGAGATACCCCCAGTCAAAAATCAACTGTCGCAAATGTATCCTAACCAGACTTGTCAACGAGCCGAGCTTTTAACGAGGCGAGTCGAACTTGAGCAGAGTTTTTAAGCAAACCAAATTTATAGTGCTGCTTGTTAATTCGATTACGCAGATTTTTCTTATTTTTTCATTCAATATTCCTTAATTATAATCGTATTTTAGAAAAGTTTATTAAATAATAAGAAGAGCCATTGAAAAAATTCTGAGAGCACAATATTTAAAAAAAAGAGCTGAAACGAGCCTCATTGAAAGATTTTCTGTGGCGAGCCGAGCCTAACCGAACTTACTACAAATTTAAACGAGCCGAGGTTAGAAATTACGGCTCGTTGACAATTCTGATCCTAACTCATCCCATTGATGTCGACAGGAGTCTCATGTCATATTGAGAGGCTTTTAGGATGCTGATGTTCTACAGATGTCTCAATAGGTTATCGCTGATGCATCTGATGAGATTACATTGTGATGCGATTTCAAAATTAATTTGTAGAATATATTTAAACTATTTTAATGCATTTTCTTCCGAAAATCACAATTTTTAATTATAATTAATTATATATACAATATTTAAAATTATACCATTTGTGGTATGTTTCGTAAAATATAGGATGTTAAGTTCTTTCTATGTACTACAAAAATTATTGGATAGTATTTATTTATTGTTGCTAAGCTGCAAATAAGTCACTCTTTGCTCCTTAACGAAATTTCACATGGACACAACTTTTGCTCAATATAAACAGGCAACTGCAAATATCTCATTGGCTAACGCTTAACATTTAAATAAACAAAATTTAATTCGTATTTAATAGCAGGTAAGAAGGAAACTATGTATGTATTTATACTTATATTTGGCGCAATGTACATGAAAACCAAGAAATTGTATTACTTTATTACAATTTGTTGAAAAGGAAAAATGTCAACTCACAAAAAAATTTTATAACATCTCCTCAAAGGAATGTAAGAATAATTTATGCAAAATGTCAGCACTAACTTTGAATTGTTTAAAAATTAGCAAAACTCCTTTTTACTTTTTAATCTCTTATGCTAAATCAAAAAAAAATTTATAATTCTATTCAAAAAGAAATGTTTAATTTACATTTACTATTGCCAAAATTATGACCAAACTGCTAAAGAATATATAGGATGTTGTTAAACCTATTGTTGATACTGAGTAAATTAGTAAGTACATGTCTTGTAATGCATTATGAATCATAGCACCTTTGTGGTAGTAATTGATATTTTTGACTGCGCATATGGATTTCTGCCCAGTCAAAATTCAAGTGTCGCAAATGCATCCTAACTCATCCTATTGATGTCGCAGGTGTCTCATATCCTAGTGAGACGCTTTTAATATGCTGATGTTCTGCAGATGTCTCATTAGGTTATCGCTGATACATCTCATGAAATCACATTGAGATGCCATTTCAGAATTAATTTATAATTCAACCAATGTAAAAATAATTTATGCAAAATGTCAGCACTAACTGATAATTGTTTAAAAATTAGTAAACTCCTTTTTACTTTATAATCTTTTATGTTGCATCAAAAAAAGTAATTCAAATTTTATTCAAAATTGAAATGTTTAATTTAAATTTATTATTGTCAAAATTATGACCAAATTGCTAAAGAATATATTCGATGTTTTTAAGCTATCATTCATACGAAATAAATTAGTAATTACATGTCTTGTAATACAATCCCAGCGGTATTGTGTTAGTTATTGATAGTTTTGACTGCGCAAAATGTCTTTGCGTTTCTAATTGCTTTGCTGTGCCAAGCAATTGGGTCTGCGGAATCTTATGTGTTCTTTGTAGCAGCTTGCTATTAAGAAATTTGCTAATGATAATCTGTTATATGCACTTAAAACGAATTGAAATAGTGCATTTTGCAGTTATAAATGGTGTTGTGAGGGTCATTAACCTATTTCGCTTTCCGCTATTCTCAAAGTATCTCATTGTGATACAATCTCAAACCCATCTGCTGAGACACCTTGAAAACGTCTTATTGGGACATATGGTGTCTCAAGGAGACATCCTAGAGATATTATTTTGGACGGACATTAAGACAGATTTAGGATCATTTTAGGATGCATTGCGATGTTCTCGTGATATTGCTAGGATGGCAATTATGTCGCAGTGAGATGTTTATAAGATATCGTGGGGATTTCTCATTTTTGTCTGGGTGTATGCACTTTTATATGCATCTATGCAAAACAGTTGAGTCTGCAGAATCTGATGTGTTATATAATAATGCTATAGCTTTGTAGAAGTTTATTCATTGCTATTTAATGAATTTGCTAATGATGAACTGTTAGCATGCACTTAAAACTCACTCAAATATTTTATTTTCTGTTATAAATGACGTTGCAAATTCAATGTTGCTGGGACGGTCATTAACCTGTCTCTTTCGCACATCCTCATAGTACCTCATTGCGATACAATCTCAAACCCATCTGCTGAGACCTCCTAAAAACGTTTTATTGGGACATATGGTGTCTCAATTAGACATCCAAGAGATATAATTTTGGACGGACATTAAGACAGATTTAGGATCGTTTTAGGATGCATTGCAATGTTCTCGTGATATTGCTACGATGGCAATTATATCACAGTGAGATGTTTTTAGGATATCGTGAGAATTTCTTATTTTTGTCTGGGTAGTGTCCATAATCATAGCTGTCAGCAATTAAGTCTGGGAGTTTCTCTAATCTCAAGCTGTGAAAACACGTGACAATTACCATAATTATGCTGGGATTTACTAAAATATGATTGTAAGTACACTCTAATTTACAAAAAATTCACTTATTTCTCTATATACGGTTGTGCGAAAAAGTTAGTAGATCACATTTGCGATTCTTAACGTAGGTCAAGGCCTCTTTTTTTAATCAATACACGTGCATAGTTTAATAGTGCGATTGAACATTGAATGTCGATTCAATGGTAAAAATTCTGTAAATAGAGCTCCTAAGGATCTAAGTATCTACACAATAACATCATATTTAATTGTAACTCTCCCTTTAACTTTTACTGCTCTATGCTGCAACTGAATCGTTTTAATAATGATTTAGAACTTAGAAAACATGTCCATTGTCCACTATGCTTTATTAAAGGCCCAAACCAATAAGGTCTTAAAATTCATTATTAGATTATATTTTCAGAGTAAACGTCACGATTAATTTACTATTTTATTTATCTTGACGGCATTATTTTGAATTCCTGATCGCCGCGGGCATTAAGCCCTGCTTATGAATTAGGCTTAAAATTTAGATTCACAATCATTACGATTTGTTTTTACACAGAGCGCCATTGATGGCTAAATTATATCACGGAGTAATAATTTACACATGATTACTAATATGTATTTAAATAAAAAACACGAAATTGAAATTTGCAACAGTAATAGCATTGGGTGATTTTGTCTTGATTTTTTTATTTGTGTCTAAACGAATAATGAGATATTTAAGGTTAATCGGATAACTTAAGCGCGTATGCGTTCAGTACACGTTCGTTCAACAGTACAAATGCATTAGAAAGAGACATCCAGTACCCGATAATTAAACCCTACACGGTTTCGGGTTTTCTGGTCAGTTTCGGGTACAAAGACTAGATTGATTATTTAAAAAATATTGATGTTAATCGCAGCTTGATTTTAGAAAAATTTAAGACGGTAAGTAATACAAATGAATTGCTGTTTCCCCGCCGGGAAATGATTGCTGTTAATGATCATTTGATTGGAGAAAGATCAACAACGTCAAATCAAATTCAACGTTTCGGGTCGATTCGGATTCGGGTAGTAAATATTACGATTAGGTCGGGTTTAGGACCATGTTTACCTCATTTTGTCACTCTCTAAAATGCAATATTAAATACAAATATAGGAAGCAAAACAGCTATGCACTTCACGACAAGCTAAAAAATTGAGCCTATAAATATGTTGAAACCAGATAAAGAGGTCAAAACCGGTACTTAATATTGTAAGTATTGGCCAATGTCTATAACTTTTCTGATTACGAATGACTCTTTTGTTAACTACAACAAATATACATATATATATATATATATATATATATATATATATGAAATTTTAAAAATATACATTTGTGTATATATATATATATATATATATATATATATATATATATATACTGCGTTTTAAATTATTAATGAGATATCTTTTTTCCAAATACACAGCAAAATATTGGACCAAATTTAGTGAAACTTTCAGTAAAGAATGGCAACGCTGATATGCATCATGATGTTAGAAACGGCGCCATTTTGGTGATTGTTGCAACATTTCACCGTTCCAAATTATTAGCGATTTGTGTAATAATCTCATAATTATGGTCGTAAGGGCGGTTAACTGCTTTAGAGAAGTCTAATATTACTACTCAGCTTGCAGAAGGAAAGTCAACTTTGAAGATATCATTAAACCGTGAAGAAAAATGGAGGACAAGGGTAAGTTGAGGACTGTAAGAAGGCGTTCTTTGGCCCGAATTAAACGTGAAGTTACAAAGAACCCAGGTCAGAAAATCAAGGAACTTTTCAATCTCATTGGCGAACCAAATGTGTCAAGAACTACAAGATGCCGAATATTGGGACGTGTTTCCAAACCCCTTATGCCGATTATAAAGCCTCCGTTGAACAAGACACACAAGCAAACCCGTTTGAAATGGGCAGAACAGTACATGAAGGTCAATTTTTTCTAAAATTTTGTTCACCGACGAGACACGTTCAACACTTGATAGGCCTGGTTGGAGCAAAGGGTGTGTCTCTTTTGGGGGAGATTGTCATTTTCGATTGAGACTCCAACATGGGAGTGGGAGCATTATGATTTGGGCAGAAATAATTGGAGAAGTCAAGAAGACTGCAGACACCTACATAGCTTTTTTGCATGAAAACTTTGAACCTTGGTTCAAGAAGCAGAAGGCATTTTCAAGCGGACGATTATTTTTATGCAGGGCAGCGCGTCGCCACATGCTTCCAAGAAAAAGTTGGGATTCTCTGGACCCAGAAAATGAATTGACCTGCATGCTCCCCCGATTTAAACCCGAGCGAAAATTTGTGGAGCATGATAAAGAGAAAGGCGTATGAGAATGGACGTCAATTTACCAGCAAAGATGAGCTCTGGACTGCCATTGTGGATGTAAGTCGAAGCTTCACATCTGAAGAGATACAGAATTTGACGGATTCTATGGACAATCGAATTCTACAAGTTATTTCAAAGAAAGGTTCATCTCTTCCCAACTAATTATTCAATCCATAAATGTCTGTGTTCTTTGTGCTATATCACTTTGTTGTTTCAATATTTGTGATGAAATAACTGATTTTCTATATTTACAAATGTGTATCAAGTGATTTATTAATGATTCAATTCATTCTAAGTTTTAATACACCTCTCTAATAATTTGGAACACCACATTTTCGACCGAATCAGGAAAAAGAACAAAATTTTAGTATGTCTCATAGGGCCACATCGAGTTTTTCACGAATGAAGTATATGCACTTTAGCAATATTCAGTGAAATTTCATGAATATTCCACAATTAGTAGATAATTCGTATGACATCCATTGATGACAGCTGACGTTTTAATCAACAAGCAGTTACCCGTGTTGACTACTGCGTCAACAACTTTAAAAGCGAAATATGCACGCACTTTGTAAGAACTATTCGCACTTGCAAAGGTTTAACAGCAGCGTTAATTTTAGTAAAGCAATTCTTGTGAATATTGCAAAATAGAAATAAACTTCAATTTGATCATGAAAATACTTAAAGATTAATAGTAACATCGCATTTAAATAATGTAATAATAAAATATTTACAAAATTATCATGTTATATAATAAGTTGCTAGATAGAAAATTGTAATTTCATATCCTAAAATATTGCGTTATTATCTTAGAACGCACATTTAAAGAAATCACCAAATTGCAAAGACTTTAAAGATGCGTTTTAGTGCTTAATGTACTTTTAAACTTACTGACGCACTCGTTTACATGGATAACAACAGAGTACTAGAATCTCAGTAATACATTTGTACATAGCTACTAGTGAACAGTGAAAATAGAATTAAGAAAATGATCATTGAGGGTAATGACCAATTGAAAACATCAAAGCAGTAAATTGGAATAGTTGATTCCGAGTTGAAAATTAACACTGCTAGGAGGAATCCTCTCTTGATTTCTGTAGTGGATACGATACTATCTTAATAATTAGCAAATGAATAGAGTGTGAAGTACTCCACCATAGGAAGAAATTAGGTTCATTTAATAATCTGAGAAATATTATCTTCAATTTCGCGCGTATGTAATTTGCAATGTTAAAACATTAGTGAGAAAATGAAATAATAAATTCTGACGTTTCATTATCATCTAGAAAGGCATCTATGATCAATCCCTGTCAGGAAGGTTTTGTCTGACATTTTACTATTACACATCATATTGTTAATCTTTTAAAGAACTTGCAAGGATTTTCAAAAATTTTGTTTCCGACTGCGATTTTTCAATAGAAAAATTGAAAGTGTCTATTTCAAACACGTTTTACACCACAACCTGTTAATCTATAAAACCATCTACGATTATTTATTGCTGACTAAGTCTTCTTGTTTACATCGCGCTATTTCACTTTGTTGTAAAGCATGTAATGAAATTGCAAATGGAATTATTGAATTATTGCACAACACTTATTTTGAAGCAAATCAATTTTGTTTTCCTCCGCTTAGTGGTGTGCAATTAAAATGATTCAAATTTCTTGAGATGGAAATAGAGCAACCAAATTGAGCAAAAACTAAACTTTATTTGTGCTAAGGCGCACAAAGGTGCTCCCTATTTATGCATAGCAGGTAAAATATGTAAATAAATAAAACACAGCACGTGGTAGAAAGCTTCCTGTTGAATTTTCAAAACTCAATACCAAATTATATCACTCTGAATTTAAATAAATTTTTAACAAATTTTGAATGAAGATATATTTGAGATTGCTTTGAAGTTAAAAACCCACAAAATTTAGTCCTGACGGAAAGTGTGCAGTAAATTAAGATTTGAGAGTGCCGAAGAACATCAGTGTTGTTGAATCAAAAAGAACTGAGCTGAATAATCTGAAAACAAGCGTTCTTTTCTTTTTTAGTTTGGGGAAACAGTTTTGCGTATAAAATAACCAAAACTTTATTTTAGAGTGGAGTGCCACCCAGTGGCAGAGGCGCACCCAAAGGGGAGTAACTGGGGAAACGTCCCCCCCCCCTCAACAGAGCAGAACTGCTTTCATTCCTCATGAAATATTTGCCTCTAACCAGTGGCGTAAGCAAGGTGTGGAATTTCTCTCAGTCAGATTTTCAAAATTGCCTTTGGCTGGTTAAATAAAAAAATTTTCGGTAAAAGATATTAAAAAATTATAAACTAAGGTGGTNTTATTATCCTGTCTAATAAAGTTATATAGCATTGGCTGTTGAGTGTACTGCTCAATTTAATGACCAAAAAATATATCATTCTTCTACCACCCAATTCAATGTTTTATGTATATTGAAGGCTTAACATTAACCTTACTATACACCATTGTGACATTCTGTCGGACACCTCATCTTGTCATGTCAAACCTAAAGAAATTAAACTATGATCACAGCATTTACATACGGTATCTATGGCAGAACCAAATTTCCCATTAGCAATATCTAACTTTTGATTTTCTAGAACAATTTCTTTTTAGTGCTAACAGATGCTTTAAAGTTTTTTTGTGTTATATATTGATTTTTATTGATACCAAACTGGTTAACTTACTATTATTTTTGATCTAATATTTTTATTCTAATTATTGCCAAAAACTGGAAATAATCTATTGTGTGAAACGCAAAAATTGATTAATTTACTAACCCTGGGGGACCCAAAACGTCAAGCAGTAGCTAAAAAAATATTTTTTTGGTAACGCACAGTTACAATTGATCAGATAATTGTAAAAATGTGAGTGTTGCAATTTTTGGCTAAATTGTTACAAATTTGGCTTTGAGTCATATATGACCCGATAGGCCTTATGGTTGATACTTCATTACATATAGTAAACTTACTTATAGTAATTCTTCAATAGCTGTATTATAACTTTTAGTCTTGTATACACATGATTGTATACACATAATATTTACAAAAATACTAAATATGTACAACATTATATATACAAAGACTAAAAAAGCTACTTTACAAATTAAAAAAAAACAATAAAAAATAAATAAATAAATAACAATACACAACACACATATATATACATTAAGAACTTAAAAAATTGCGCCACGTATTATTCCTTATAGAGTATCCTAAATTGTATTGATTGGCTAATAGATTTTCTTTTAAGGAGTTTTTTAAATGATGTTATTGTTTTTGCATTTCGAATGCTTGGTTCTAGTTTGTTCCACATTTTAATTGCTTTCGTTGTGAAGGCACCTTTCCACCATTTATTTTTTACTCTGACGTTATTTATACACTTATTTGTTCGTGAGTTTACTTTTGTAAATTTTTTTATTACATCAAACAAAAACAGCTTTTAAATACTTACGAGGCAAAAAAAAGATACATAATCAATTTAAAATCCACGACTTGACAACAATATGCTCATTCACAAAATCCGCCATATTTGTGATGCAATTATGTAAATGTGTTGCACAATCTTGGCACCATATGTGGAACTTTGGGCTGCAGAAACGATATTTTCTGTCTCACAATAGATAAACCACAGCGATGCTCTAAAATGGTGGGGTCATATATGACCCCAGGGCTAAACTAAAAAATTCTATTTGTAGGGTTCCAATTAAAAATTGCATGCGTGTCTGTAATTTATGACGAAGAGCAAATTACTGCGCTACTTAAGTGAAACTAGGAATATAGCAATTTTGAATAAAATTTGGACAAAATTTGGAAAAGATAGGTTGAAATTGAACAAATAGACCACAGTTTTAGTGAATGCTATATAATTTTTTTAACGTTTTGAAATTGTATATTGAAGAACTGAATTTATTATTTTCAATTCAATATCCAGATTTCATTGATAATTTCTATTCTAAGATACTTTACTTTGATCTAGCAAGCCGCAATATTGTAGAAAACCTC
>CABFPE010000474.1:474031-488040 GCA_900660155.1 Hofstenia miamia
ATTATATATATATATATATATATATATATACATACATATATACATATATATTATATAATGAGTAGTTTGAAATTTTTAAAATTGAGTGCTTAATCAAATATATTTGGATCTATCTAATCAAAATACTCTATTTCACTGCCACAATTCTTAACAACAATCTTTTCTACTCTTGGAGTATTCGAAATTTTTCGGAATACTCTTACATGTCGACAGCTGTTTGACCCGCATTTTACCTCCAGGAAGTAGATGTCATCATAATCATTTTCTTGTATTCTCACTTTTAAGGGTTCTGGGTTAGCACAATTAGAGTCTATTGCATGTTTAATATCCAGCCACGCAATGTTTAACTGAACTTCATCTGTCGCATCTTGAGCAGCACCAAGAGAATTTGATGAATCGGTTTTCAAAATTGCCAATGTGATCAAGAAGAGTGAAAATAGTATTTTCATTCTTTTTCCTAAATAATTTGAAATTAATTTCTTAAAATGTGAATATTAAATAATTTAAGCACACATTTTTGATGTTGAAAATATGGGTATTTCTGCTCCAAATTCCGATTAAGTGATGATAATGTTTATATCTCTTTGCTTGAATATGCCTATTCCCTAATTGTGATCTAAAAATTCACAGCAGAATACAAAAAAGAAACTGGCCAATCCAAGCCCATTCCCAAAAGAATAATTCCAAATAATGCTTAAGATTTAAAACAACTCAACAATCAAATACGCAAAATGTCCATGGGAATTCGATATTTGGCTCAATTAACCCTTTCAACCCGAAATTTTTTTTCTGTAATTATTATTATTTTTAGATTCTAGATGGCTAAAACATATAATGTAAAGTTGTTTTATAAAGTTTATGATTATTACTACTATATGGGACAAAAGAAGTTAAATGGTACATATATGTACCATCCGGGTTGAAAGGGTTAAGACATTTCAGCCAGTCTAAAGATGTAGTACGCACTTTGGTAATGAGCTCATTTAACTACGCATGTAAATTGCTTCTTGGCAGTTTATCCCAAAAAGAGAAATATGAGCTCTCAAAAACATTTAATTGGGCCATGAGGACAATTCATTTTGTTCAGAAACACGAAAGCCAGTACACTACTTAATATCACCATGTAATATTTAATCACCGACTTATAACACGCAGTACCTTTCACTTTGGAAATTATATAAACTAATTAGACAAAACGATTCAACACTTAATATTAAATATAATGTGAGAAATAAGAAATCTGTTTACTTAGCAAAATCCTTTTCAAATGCAGTTTGTAAACTATGGAACAATCTCGATTTAGACATAATATCAGCGCCAAATACTGCAAGATTTAAAAAACTATTAAAAAACAACCTTTTGATAAGACAAAAGCACTTTTAGACGTGCGGATAAACGCAGTGCAAATTAATTTTATGTAAATATTTGAAATATTTTATTGTATTATTTTATAAAAATCATTTTTGCTAATAAAACGTTTTACTGTTTTTGTTTTTTTTGTTGTTGTTACTTTTTAATTACAAAAATTTAAGATCTGCATTGCTAGTGATCTTAGAAGTTCCGAAGCTGCCAACTTTTATACGCCAATCAAACTCCTTTTTGAGGTAATAATTATAGCAGCATCAGGGAAATCTTTCTCAAACTGACAAGATGTTGCCTGAATGCAGAACACCTCTTCAGAAATGTTTCTTAAAATGGGAATATCGATTTTAATTATTATGATAAAATCACTTTAAGTAAATTTCAAACTCGGTTCGTTTCGGTAAGCGTTGCTTATGGAAATATTGGAACACAAAACGTTATTAAATTAACGAGATTGCACAATGGTGTGTTACTCTTCCAATTAATAGCGCGCTGCTGGCGGGGAGATGGATAGATTTGAAACTATTGCTGATCGACTGACCAAGTGACACATGCCTGCAGGAGTAATTTTACTGGATGTGATAAAAAAATTCACTAAAAATTTATTTAATTTATTCATGCACGAATAAACAGGCAAACATGTTATCAGATATAGTAAGAAATCAGTCGCAAACCACCAACTCTTTGGTTAATTACTCTTAGCAAATGCTTTTTCCTTTTATGATGTCTCATCCATTAGCTTTTCTGAAAAATGGAAGAGATTTTCAAATATTACAGAACTTTTCGAACATAGCTTGCCTATATACTCTAAGAAAGCTTACTCAAGCCACAAATGAAAAAATAATTCAATTAATAAAACAACGTAAAACATACTCTACACTGTGGAAATATGGATAAATTTTGTAAATTAAGGAATTGGATAAATCGTTTATTGCAATCTTTTCATTTCAACTATTTTCAAAACCGTTTAAAAGATTTAGAATCTAATACAACGCATGACAGGGGAGCATTATCAACTTTTTTTCTCGAAAAGCTTTAACTTTAGATGAACAATTAAGTAGTTTTGACAGTAAAAGTTTAGCGGATTTTATTAATAACAAACTAGCTTCTGTTACCTTACATTACAAATCTAATCAAAATGATGTACTTGATTACCTTATTAATGATAATAAAGAACCTATATTTACAAATGAATTTGAGATTTTTCTAAGACTTAATAACTAAACACTTATAAAACTAGTGGTCCAGATATCCACGGAAATCTATTATAAAATTAGATATTACGTGAATACCATTGGGGAAAAGTCGAGCCTATTATTAATCCAATAATAATATTCGACCAATTTCACTCACCCATTCAATTTCGAACATTGCCGAAGAAATTATACTTGAAAATGAAGTATTCAAAAATATGAACTTCTCTCGATCCCCAATCATACGGAGTTATTCCTCAAAAATCTACTCTCGGTTCTATTAGATACATCACACAAATGGTTAAGTGAACTTAATAAAAGTGATAAATATATAAAAAAACGTATGTTCGACTTTAGAAAAGCTTTTGATATGATTTCACAACGTATCCTTCATGAAAAATTAAAATGTATAGGAGTTAATTCGTTTACTACACGATGGATAACGTCTTTTCTATAGCAAAGAAAACAACGAATCAAATTACCATGTGGGACTTTTTCTGTATGGAAAACAATTTATGCAAGAGTATTACCATGGTTATTTATTTTATATGTTAATTCTCTTTTAAATCACTGGGAAGATAGAATTAAATATACAGACGCCCCACAGAATGGAAGATATGCCAATATTCTAATTGATCAAGTTAAAAATTGGACATGTGATACAGAAATGGAATTAAATCTAAAAAAACTAAAGAACTTACAATTACTTTCCTAAATTCATTTTACATGCCATGTTGAATTTCAATTAACCCATAGTATCACTATTGAACTACTTTTCTAAAGTGGAACACAAACATAAATTCAAAAGCAGCCAAAAGGCTACATGGCCTTACTCTCTTAAGACATGATGTAAGGGTATGATGAATTTTACAAGGTAATAATTTGCCCTGTTCTTGAATTCTACTGTCCAGTTTGGCATTACTCTATAATAAAGAATCAGTAACAGGGGTTAGAAAGAATTCAACAAAAGGCATTTAAAATAATGATACGTAATATTGATTTTGAAATTGTTTGTAATCAGTACAGGATACAATCATTATATGATAGAAAACAAATTCAATGTGATAAACTATGGAATAAATTACAAAGGATTTAAATGAGCCTCTACACCATCTAGTTCCTAATGAAAGAGATGTAGATTATCCACTAAGCAATCCAAGACTCTATGATTCAGCTTAAAGAACAAAACGATTTCTCAATAATTTTATTTCGATCCAATCAAGAAATATAGATATAGATTATGATGCTTTTTAATTTTCATGCTGTCTGTTTTTTTGATCTTTTGGTCGCAAATACCAATATATTTCACTTTCTCTCTCTCTCTCAAATTCATGTCTGATGTTAATCTTTACCTAAATGTGAAGAAAACGCAATCTAAGTGAAGTTTATTCATTTCTGCTTTTTCTATTTATATCATTGTAGAAAGGAAATTCAATGTACAGGGAAATCACATGTTTACTTTTATTGAGATTATGCGAAGAAATGTTCATAATACTGTCAAATTCATGTTAGGACTTAGAGTGGAAACTCTCACAAAATTTCAGGTAACTTCCAAACTATTGAAAGCATGTTGCCAAAGCAATATTGACGAAAAATTGAGAGATATTTTGATTTGAGTCATGGTAATGCTCTAACTATTCTTCATGAACATCTGAAATTCAAGAAGCTAATCAGTTGTTAGGTACCTAGAAACCTGACAAAAACAAAATACGGATAAGCACGTAGTGTGTGCTACGGCTTGGATCGAAGATTTCCCTATCACTACCAAAAGAAGGTTGATTCTATGTACGACGAGTTTGGACTAAGTCATCAAACAAAACCTGAGCAGGTAAAGCTAAAAAATCAAAAGTGGCTGGAAGTTCATAATTAACAATTGTTATGGAAATATTATTAGATTACGTTTGGTACCTTGAACTCTTATAAAATGGAAGAGCAATCAATAGTATGTGAATATTTCTTGCTTCTACATGCATGCCAGCAACTACCCTATGAGGAGATGATTTTGATTCAAGACAATGGCGTCCCATGTTTTTTGAGATATTGGAAAAAATCCTAGGTTTTACCAGATCTTACTCTTCATGATCGGTGGATATTTTTCGAACTTGAAGCTTAGAGTAAATTTTGGAGATCTCTAATTCAAAAAGTTTATCCAATGCCACTGCATAAAATAAAGAAGTGAACAGATCAGTATAATAGTCAAGCTAAGTGCATGAACAATTAGGAAAAACTTATGGTAATGACGAAGATTTCCTCTCGTTAGAAATCCTGCGTACGCCCCTGCTCAAGAAGAGAATTCTTTAATGATTAATTAAAAGAATTGAAATTCAGAATATTCATTCGGTTGCAGAAATTATTTCTATGTTAAATCTGGGTTAAAAAAACTACTTCCGTGTGTTTCGAGCATGGAAAAAATAATGATTTTCTGTTTAATGTAACTTGAAGTCAAGATATAACTAAATTTGAAATATTGATATATATTTAAGTTATCATATATTTTTGTTAAAACGGATTAAGAAAAATAGTTAATTTATGTATGAGAAAGCTTAATTCCTGTAAATCAATAATGCATTTTGTATCAAAAAATACTCTTAGTTCTACAGGTATAACTCTCTTATCTTAGCACCCATATGTTTGCTTGGTAACTGTACATATATCCTTCTCAGTATTGATTAACAACAGATTTTGGAATGAAGAGCTTGCACCTAAAATAGCACTTGAATAAGCATTCTTAAGCTTAAGATAATTTTATGAGCTTTATGTCCGTTACAAATTTAATGAAACATTAATATTTTTATTTTTTGAAACTCGAATTTTAGGCAAATGTAAAGATAGTCTTCACGTTTATAACTAGGGATGGGGTAATATTGATGTATTGTTGATATAGGTGATACTACTCAGTAAATCTTCTATGCTCAATCAAACCTAAAATTTTGAGAAAATGTGTGGCAACATTGACAATTTGGTCAAGGATTAATGTCAGAATATAGATAGAATGCTACAACACCAGCTATCATTGGATCACAAACACTTTCAGGTCTCTATGCTCTGCCTTAGCAAAACTTCAAAGGTGACTCTCTATTACCAAAGGTGTGAGAATTGTTTAAAAAATAGTTCTCATAATCAACTTGACGGAATTTATTTAAGTCTAAAAGAACCTTGCCATTCAAAATTTCAAACAAGGTTGCTCATGTTACATCTAAATTACTTTGAGGAAATTCACAACTATTAGTAGCCATTTGCAATACAAAGATACCTGATCAGACGAACAAATCAGTGTAAATGAATGTTTACAAAATCTTACTGATATGCTTGTTAGCTTTTCTCGTACTTTCGATTGAAAGTGTGTTGTTTATCAACGTACCTTTACGTAGAAGTGCGTCATGCATGTATTATAAAATACCTTCATTGATTACTATAATACCAAACTCGACAGACTAAATATTGTAGATGACTTCAAAAGTAAATTTCAACTTACATAGAATAGAAAAAACATCTGCAAAAATATTAAACAATTTATCAATTCCTATTAATTTCATGAGCAAACAGAGTTTATAAATTTTACATAGATATATTTTGTACAGACGAATGTATATATAAGAGTAATAAAATCATGGTTGTTCAACTGGTGAGGTTGTTTGTTTGTGGCATGTACGCAGTGTACAGTACACTATATAATTTGGCATTACAAGAAATTTTAACACAAATGCTTCATATGCACCACGTTATTTAGTAGCAAACTTTTCCCTAAGATATATTTGATAATAAATTACGTTGTTTAAGTATTTATTTACAATGTAATAAAATCTCTTCTCTCATTGACAAGCATCGAGTCGGAAGTGTGCAGTGCATTACAAACTCAAGCAATGAAAAATTATAGTTTAAGTGCGAAATTTTTTGTAAGCAAAATTATCTTTCAATACTGAAATAAAGCGGAGCTACCTATATATTAATATAAGTAGAATTACTAAGTTTTAAAAATATATATATATATATATATACATTTTGTATATATATATATATATATTATTTGAAATTTTAAAAATATACATTTGTGTATATTATATATACATAATATATATATATATATATATAATCATATATAAACCTATACCTAGTTAAGCACGCTTAAATTGATTCTTTTTCAAAAAAAATACAATTGTCTGAACAAAATTGAAATTTCGTAAAGAGATAACTTATACATATTTCAAATTACATATGAACTTTTCACCCTCTAACTTTATATTAAGTGTAAATTGAAGACTTTCTGAATATTTTAGACGACCTTCTACAATGCAATTTGAATGCTCAAAAAATTTTGTTATTGCCTTTGTACAAGGCTATATTTCCGCAGATTAATTAACCGAGTTTTGCACAAACCTAGGAAATGATTTTAAAATAATATGTACATCATTTAATAGAGAAAAGAACTGCAAATCAAAATTGATGACGATTTTTGTGGACTGATAAATGGTGTTTGCAAAGAATTGTCTCAAAATATCCCACATAGCAAGACATTAATGGTCTTACAATGGGCCATTAATGCCATCAATGCCAATTAATTTACAGATGACCGCTGGGCAATTAATTGGGCCATTGGTGCCAAACAGTAGGTTTTTGATAGCAGAGCATTACTTTTACGCGTAAAACGACAATTTTATATTGTTAAGCATGCAAATCTGCCAAAGTTTTAGCAAAAGTTTAAAATTTTGAAATTAAGTACAATTTTGAAATAGTAATTTTTAAATTGTGAAAAATTTCTTCTGCCCAAACCTAACTTTTTTATATAATAGTTTATTTATATTCATGAATAAACTATTTTGAAAATTTATTTAGCGGGTATATTATAATTTCTTACAAATTAAAAATTTCAAAAAAGCTTTTCACAATTCCTTTTTTATATCAAAGGATCTAAGAATCAAAATATTGAAGTGAGTTTTATTTGCAAGCATCTGCTCATTGACTATTGATTACTAAAGTTGCCACTGATGCCGCCAATGGTCCAACCATTGACCACTGATGGCCTTAGTGGTCACAAATGCAAATGCCACATGTTTCTCGCTAGCGGTCCACTGATGATGGCCAGTATTATATTATGAATTGTAAATCGTAACTTGGTATAATTTGGTGTGTATATTGCATATCATCCTTAAGATGGAACACCTTGTTGCAAACCATTGAATTCATTATACCATGCTCATAAAAACAAGAGCTGGCATACTAGATTGCGTAATCAACTAATGTAAATTCATTTGTTAGATCGTGCATAATTGTAAATCATTATAATTAATATTTGTTCAATAGATGGCAGATTGACCTATTGATGCCATTAATGGCCATTGTCTCAAAATTAATGGCTATAAGAAACTGATAAATAATGCTTTTTAAAAATTCAAATCAAACTTTATTGTAATGTACATATTATATTCAATAATATAATAATTTTTCTGTAAAATTGTGGAATTTCAATTTACTAAAAATTTTGGTTTAGTTGATTATGGTTGGCAAATGAATGGCCATTCTTGGTCATCGATCCCATTAATGGACCATTGGTTATTTGAAAATGCTTGCTATTTGGAATGGCTATATCATAATTTCCTTGATAAACTGTTTGGGATAATTAATTCGATTTTTAACATTGTATAGTGAAAGTATTTTATAAACTTTACTGTTGATGTTTTAATTTCTAGAAGGCAAAATCTTTCAAATACTTTATTCGCTCACAGTTAAACATGGGTAGTAAAATGAAAGTCTTGGAAATAGTAAAAATGATGACGAATGCAATAATTTGCTAATCTCTTCTAATGTACCAGCTCTTGAGTGATTTATTAGGGGGTCGTTATTGTTCGATACAGCATAGTACCTTCTCTCCTTATTCCAATATCGGCCAATTCATATTAGATCATTAGTTCTTGAAAATGACATTAGTGGTTTTTGTAATAACTAATTAAATTAAGTCGAACGTGACCGTGATTAGCTTCTTTGTCTTTCTGAGCATGCCTCACATATTTTGGCATTAATGTTCAGGCTTGGTTTACCACTATTAGCTGGTTTGTCAATATTGAACAGAAGATAGACTATGCAATCATCAACCAATTCTATTGTTAATAGAAATTCGCACAGAACTGATTTGATCATCAGAAGGGAGTAAATCACACATTCTTTACTGTTACATTTTTAACTCATCTTTAAAAAGTCACGAAAAGTTTTGTATAACTACAAAGATAGGAAAATCTAAACTAGATTTCAAAAAGATTTATGCAAACGAAATGAAATTTTAACAGCATATAAATGCCACTTCAATGTTAATAAAAATGCACCTTAAGCCTCACCATTTGGGAAAAACGACACTGGTGGCAATAATTCTATTAGAGTTCTTAATTTAAAACTATGAAATGATGTTTTAAACTTAGTGTTAATTGTAACAATGATGTGGTATTTCGAATATGTTGCAATGATCAAAACAAACCTGATGAAAGTATTTATGCTTTGGATAACAAATGTTGCTTAACCAAATATAAACATTTATTTTATGCTATGTTTATGTAATTTAGTTCTTATAATCTAGTGAAAGGACCCGTAGACATCCCCAGCTCGTAGACCATACCCCAAAAAAACGGGCCGTTGGTTTGCCTGTGGCAATATACTATGTCCATTATGCCTGTAACTAAAATTTCTTAAGCTACAAGAAAACCTGGTATTAAGCTATTATACATGCATAATTTTGGGTCATAAATACAATTGACAACACATCAAAAACTATCAAAATACATTAAGGGGTCTGCTGATTAATTTTTTACAAGAAAAGTGGTCTTATTTATCCCAATAGGACGCTACATTGCTTGGATGACATTGTAAAATAAGAAAATTACATTAATTGAATTCAAACTATATGGGACTTTTTGTGAAGCACAAAACTTATGATTTTACGTTACAAACATAATGTACATAAGTACGATATTTTTATCAGAGCAATATCAGATTATGGCAGTGAAACTCCCTAGTATTGAGCAACTAAGTTTATTTTATGTGGCTTAGAATATCATTTCAATTTCTACTGTAAATCTATATGAAGCTTAGTGTTTCACGAAATACATATTCACAGATAACATGCGTTCCGGATAGCATTTAACTCGGTGACCCAGTAGAATTGTAAAATATTAGACCAGATGACCAAAATTGACATGATTTTTAGAATTTGTTAGAAGCATGCTTAAATGTACATTGACATTTAAATTTTTTACGTCGTAGAATATACAAATAAGTGAAATCAAGTACTAATCCAAATCCATATTGGATTCTAATTCGAATCATGTAACAGTACAGTACAGTGATAAATCTAGAAATTTCTGGCGGGATACTGAAATTCTTTAAATGAAAATCATTTTGGAAGTTAACTTTTTACGTGAAAAGAATAAATCAAATTTCTTATTTGAATTCTTCTATTGTCATGCGTCAAAGTAGTTTTTTAACAGTAACTATTAACAAAAGATGTTTTGGTATAAAAGTTTAGGTAAAACATATTATATTTTGGATTCAAGTTCGGATTCAAATTCACAATTAAAAAAAATAATTGACTTCCAGGGTCTTATGACAGCACAAAAAAAACTTCTGAAACCATTAAAACTATTTTAGGCATACATGCCATTTGTATAATTTAATGTTTAGGTAACAATAAGTTTGACGTTACTGAGATGAGCGATGAGCCCATTTGTGTAATTTATTTCCTTCATTCGATTATTTAAATGTGACTCCGTGACCCGGTTACAACCCTGATGGATAAATATATAGAATCCATAGATAGAATATGCTTATCAATATATAGACCTAATGTATTTCAAGCAAATTATTTTAAGACGTTAAATCTTTGGATAATAAAAGATAATCATGTTAAGTTCGCAAAGAGTATACTCAGCCTTTGTCTGTAAACCTTCGTGTGTGTTCGATATGGCACTAACTTAGTTTATTACTATTTCAATATACAGGATGAAACGTGTTTCATTCCAATACGTTTGAGATTGGTTACATATAGTATATTACATTTTCAACAATAGCATACATGTAAAAGGCAAATGACAAGAATATACAAGTTCTGATTACTACAAATTATGTAAAACAGTGGCTTAGTGTGTATAAATTTTGATCTTACAATTAAAAAATATAGCAAAGTTTTTAGGTTAATAATTTTTAATGAAAGTTTAACAAACACAGTCTATGTTAATCTTTATGGATACGGGAAAATAACAATCTAATTCACAACTTTCCCTGAAAATGAATATGAGATGAAGTTTGGGAAAAATAACCTCATCTGCATTCTGCTTTCATTCAACAAGATGCATTGAATTGAATAATGTAGACTGCCTTCAATACATGAATTCTAATATATATTTTTAGCATCATTAGAAGAATTATCACATATCTCTTTCTTAGAATATTAATATCAATGTTCTGGGTATAACATTGGATCATTACCCCAGGGAGAAGAAATTGTATTTCAGTACTTTTTCTGTATTCACAATAAAATTTAGTTCAAATGTGATCACAAGATGGCATTACAAAATTTAATAAACATTTTCAAGTGGAGATCTACTTTAAGCGTTGGTGTTTCATAGTGGCATTTAACATTCTATGTATTGTATTTCAAGCATCTGAATTTTGGATATTGATGAATATAAATATTTTTAAGGGATACAGTACTGGCCGAAAGTTTGGGAACACTTTACAAATTTAGAAATGTTTGTATTTTACACTAAAAAACACAATGTAGAAACAATATAATAACACAATGTAGAAACAATATGATAACACCGTGTAGAAAGTCAATAGTTAATTCAGAAAAACTCACTAATATTTTGTATGTCCGCCATTATTGGCCAAACACGCAGCAATGCGACTTGACATTGACTCGACCAGCTTTCTACAATAATAATCAGTAATCTCTGTGCACCATACCACTTTAATTTGCTCCTTCAGATCGCCGAGTGATGTGCATTGGCTCTTCCTCAGACAGTTTTTGATGTGAGGCAACAATTTTCTTTGACGTTGAGTTCTGGGGAGTTTCCTGGCCAGTTCTCAAGCAGCTGAAAGTCTTGTGATGCAATTCACTGCTTCACAACTTTGGCACTTTGACAAGGAGCGCCATTTTTGGTACTACAGATGTTCCCTGAAGCTGCATAAACATGGGAACTTTCTCCTGAATTATTTTGAGGTAGGCCTAGGCTGTGACTGTCTCGTTGTGAGGAACAAAATGCAGACCAGCACGCCCATTCGCAGTTATAGCACCCCAAATCATCACAGAAGGTGCTGAGCAGACAGTTTGTTGGGTGTAACGTGTGTTGAGTCTTTGGGGTTCTTGATCTTCGAAGGTGTGGTCGGTATGATTTAAACTGGCAAATCTTGGATTCGTCACTAAACGTTACTTGAAGCCACATCTCAGGTGTGTATTGTTGGTATTGTCTGCCTCGAATGTTCTTTGAAGACAATCGGGGACGATGGAAGGTCAAAAATAGTATTCAATCGACGCCTAATGGTGCGTGCTGATACATTCTGCACTACCGCACCCATATTTGCTTTGACTTCAGAAGATAATGAAAATTTTGATTGACGACATAACTTTGAATGAGATAATCAGTCTGAGGGGTTGTCACATTTGGTCTTCCAGATCGCTTGCGAGAGGAAAAATTTTGCAGTTGCTGATAGCGAGTAACACTTCTGGATACCGAAGATACTGACACGCCCATTCTAACAGCTATAGCGCGATAATTGTACACTTCCAAGTACAAGATATGAATTTGAGCACGCTTTGTTGGTAAAATTTCACTACCACGGACCATTTTTCAAACTATAATGATAGTGTTTTTTTCAGTGAAAATGTATTGTGTGTAAATCTAAAGTTGTATTAATTCGATTGGCTAAATGAATCTGTTGTAAATTCAGAGAAAAAATTGGGAATTCCAGGAATTTTACGAAGTGTCCAGGAAATAGCATAAAACACGCTTTAGACAGGGTACTGTTCCCAAACTTTTGGCCAGTACTGTATAATGAAATGCACATAATTTTATGAAAAGTTCTTTCCATCTGAACGTAATGCATCATTTGAAATAGGAAATTATAGATTGTTTTCTTCAATAATTTACAATTGAAGTACTCAAGGCAAAAATTTGACACAACTTTTGAAAAATTCGTTCTTTGAAATTTTGAGGATATAATTGAACTCAACACTAAAAATAAAAGAGCAATTATTGTTGTAAGTGGGGCTTATGCTGTTCAGCAAAAATGAGGCTTTGCTCATGTCTCCTGATTCCAATTGCTACATGTAGTTCAGGTTTGCTAATGATTCACAGATGCTGATGTTGATTTAATTTTGCTTGCAGACACTCAAATATGAAATCTCATATCTGATCAATATTATCGTAACATGTCTATTTTTCAAACCACCGAGATTTACACAAGCTCTCTAATTTGCTATTGATACTTTGCAGGTGATATTGTAAAGAATTTATTCAAGCAACTGCTGCATTTTGGAGAAAAATCACAAAATCAGAAATTCTCTTTTAAGGGTGTCAATAATATTGCAAATAGCAGGTAGTTTATAGATTGATGTAATTTTCAACTAAAAAATTGGATTCCTGCAATGTACATTAGTTTAAAGTGGAAAAAACTGAATTTTAAAAAAGGAGTTCCAAAGAACTGGAATTTCCACTGTACAACTATCCCCTCGACCCCCATTCTTATTTGCAAATGTGTAAAATTGCAAAATCCTTAAAACATCCTTCAATTTTATAAAGCTTCGAAAACTAAGAAAACCTATATACACTTGCCCAGGTTTTCCTTATTTCCCTTGGTAAGATTAGCATTTAAATTGCATTACATGTAAGCAGTTTAATGATATAACCGTGTGAAGTTTAATGGACAATAAAGTCATTCAAGCTTTTATTTCTTTCTCAATTAATATAAATTTGCAATCTGGCCTCTACAGAAAAATTATTACTGTTACTTTAATATAAATATCGAATGTTGATTATATATATATATATAACTTAGCATAAAGATATGACTTGAGAGGTAGTAAAAAGATAGTATTTTCCTACTTGAGTAAAATATAAGTTCAAGAGGATAAATATCAAATTTTGAATCATCGGCAAGCTTAAGTTGTTAAAGACCCCTATCAGAAAGCCGTAGCATACAAGTTTAACACAGGTTAAGCCAGTAGTATATATATAAGTGAAGGACGTGCCACTATTTTCTGATTGGTCGAGAGGTGGAGACCTGAGACGCCGGGGATATTGGCGGGGGGTGTTTTACTGACGTCATGCATGTATTTTTACTAGTTTTTGTGGTATTTATGTGGTCTAATTTAGTTTGTATTTTTTTTACTTTTTTAGTTTTTACTTTCCCACATAATTACATTTTTTACTTTCCCACATTACCTTACATTTTTTAATTTCCCACATTACC
>CABFPE010000474.1:493316-528913 GCA_900660155.1 Hofstenia miamia
GATCTTTCACATATTTGAGGCTCGTCATTCTTACATTTGGTATATATATATATATATATATATATATATATATATTGACTATTTAAATGCATATTGTGCCAAAAACTTGTGAATTTATTGCTAAAATGAAATTTTTGAGATCCACAGGCACAGGCCTCTCTAAAAAAATTATTCCGTTTTAACTTTATCTTGTTCCTAGATAGATTTTAAGAAAAGCCAGAAAAATCAGCTAAAAAATTAATTTCAAACAAAGTAATGGACAAGAAACATGTAATTATAATATCATGCAATAAGTGTAATCTATCAGAAGTCCTACACACAACATGATACGAATTTGTGTCTAAAACATACATTAAACTATGCCAAGTTACCCAGCGACCTGGAGCGGTACGAATTTTCGTTAGGGGGAAAATATTAACTAATTAAGAGTACTATTGCTGTTTACGTTGTTAAATTTAGCGAGGTTTTTCTGATATTTGAAATTTAGGGGGCAACTGTCCCCTCTGCATCACCCTTACGCTACTAACATAAATATAACATATATAATAACATATTGTGTAAAGTAATTGGAAGTTAAATAAATAAGTATAATCCTGCACATATTCTTAATCTTAATGCACTTTTACCTGCTAGTACTCATCTGAGAGTAAGGATTCCTATCTATTAGGGCATAATGATTGTTACTTTTGCATTGATCATTTACCTTCTATTTCTATAGTCTCTTTTCAGTTGGCTCCTCATAAATGTCAAAAACATTTTTTCAATAGTGAATATAAACAAAAAAATCAAGTCTTAAATATCAATCAAAATTTGTCAGCACTAATATAAATGAATTAATATATCATTTTTACATTGAGGCTGTTTTCATTATGCCTTTCTATGCATTATGCTACAATAAATTAGTTATTTTTAAATTTTCTCTAAGATCAGACATATTGAACTATCTGCATCTCCACTGCGTTTACTACACATACTGTTGAAAAAATAATACAACTAGCTGTAATTTTTTGGCGTCTCTGCTCTAACTAATAATTCACATATAAGTAATGAATATCAAGATTAAGAAAAATATTTTCCTTATGTCTATGCCCACTCTTTCTTTATTGCTAAGACTGCAAGGCGTGAACGCTGACTTTGAGCTAATTTAAGTAGAAATCTCCAAGTGGAATCACCCAATTATTGATTGCTTGGACACTATTCATATCCAATAGCCTATTCCGCAGCAAGATTACCCACAAAATTTCGTTCTCTTGATGCTAACCCTAACTTAGTGTTTTCCTTAACCATTGAGTTAAGAAAAAAAATCAAATGGAATTGCTTCTTTAATTGCAATATTTCATGTGTCTAAAAATGGCGTTTTAGGTTAAAATGCTTTTTTCTGCATCTGTACAATCTGTACAATGCCTTGCACTAAATATTAAAATCATTTCCACAGTATTCTCTAATTATAAAATTGCAGAAAATTTTTTGCGCTGATTTAATTTAAGGTCAAGATTTTACAGATGGGGCTAAGCTTACTTCAGTCCACACAAGCGGCGGGCCAACTCACACTGGCATGATATAAATCTTACAAGAGAATCGGATTCTATTTAGATTCCTCAGCAAGGGTTCACTCTTAAAAGAACTCAGTTTACAATTGCAGTAGAGCCTAATTCTCATATTTTGAATGGCATGATGAAGGTTAAAGGACTAATGTTTTCGCTCAAGGAGTCATTGTAGATTTGTTTTGTACTACGAAATGATTGTTGTTTAAAGTACCTCGACCTAGTGTCAGTGAAGAATGTACAACTACATCCTTCATATTTGACAATACTGCTAAATATAATTCTTTGCATTTAACCACAAAAACTAGAAATATATATATATATCCAATATAATGGTTGAAGAAATTGCACACACAGATATTTAATTTGAGCTATTACCACCACATGTAATAAATGATAATAATTGCAGTAAATCTTGAATGTAGTATAGAACAAATAATGAACATTACTCAGCTCATTGAATGAGATAAAGATATAAAAATGATAAAACCCGTCGCACTTAATAAAGTGGTCAATTCCTGCCTTTTCCGAAAATAGTTAACTAACTCTATTTCCATCTAGCGTTATTTTAACGTAACAAACTAGGTTTTTCACATTTTTGAACCATTTTATCAAAACCTTTCTTAGGAAATGTTGAAAGCCTTTGTTATGTAAATATCTATGGGTTTGTGTGCCTGAAGTATATAAAATATTGATTTTTTTCAATACGAAGTTCTATTTTTGTAAAAACATGGAAAGAACAACTATCCTGAAATATTTTGCTTTCTGGACAAAAACAGTGTGAGTATGGCGCGTCGTATGTCGAAAAAGACAGAATAGACAATTTTCTGTTTTGGCTTTTTCGGGTTTTCAATATCTTCATTAGTTCGTGTATTATAAGTGTTTAAGACTTTGTGAAGTTACTCGTGATTATTAACGATATTCATGAAAAAATCAAATAACTAAAGTGATCGAATTTAATAAAACCCGGGTGATCTGTAACAAAAATTTAAAAGCTAATTGATATAAAGAACTCAAAAAAGGTAACAAAGGATATAAAGTAAATCGAATGAGCTTCTGCTGAAATTTGAATGATCGATAGGCAAACCAATTTAATGGAGTTTAAAAGGAAGAAATGGAATAAAACGAGTAAGCATATTCTAACGAACACCAAAGTAAAGTTTTCATTTTTCAAGAAAGCAGTAAAAGGTGGCATTTCGTTTTAGTTTGTTTCTTGCTTTTCCCAATGTTCTTAATTCTCATTTGATAAAATAAAAAAATCACGTGACTAATTTTACTGGATTTTCTCGTCGCATAATTTTAGCGTGGTATAAGTAATTTTCACAAATTTTGCAAATGGACATAACTCCACTTTGTTGAACAATTGTGGTGAGTTTTACAACGAATTTTTACTACTGTAATAAAAATAAGCTGAACAGACATTCATGTTTATGCATTAGGGTTTTTCAAAGTATTCATACCTTTACTAACTTTTAAAGCATTCATATACTTAGGGAATAGTGGCTTATTCTGCTGATAGACCTTTCACTCAGTGCTTTGGTGAAAATCACCTTGCTGAAGTTTCTTATGTCGCAACCCCATTACTGCACTAGGTCGAATGTACTATTTCTCAATAACGCATAATCAAAAATATATAATTTGGATAAATTATGCTTCAATATTCGCTTTCTCATAATATATGTCTGCTTAAACTAGTCACACATACATAATTATGTTTGAAATTTCCAACATCTAAGAATATTTAAGCTTCATAATGCAAAAAACGAAATTTATGCATTTGACATTAATGTTGTAAAACCTTCTTGGTATTTAATCATTTTATCCGTTTACTCTAAAATGTTGTTTCTTTCTTAAAATGTTTAACTGTAATGTTGCATACGAGCAAGACTACATTTAGAAAAGAATCTCATAAATTTGATTGTAGATAACTTCAAGATAATTAGCTACATGATGCATAACAACGAGCAGCTTAATTTCAAGTTTCTCTATTATCTGTCCCACATTTTAAGCACTTCCTTAATTTATTTTTTTATGCAACATTAGCTTTTCCCAACAAAAAACGAATACATTTATCAGAGGTTAGAGTAAAATTACCTTTAAAGGAGTAGAAATACAGTAAATTTATGTTAAAGCAACATGTGTTCTACAGTAGCAACAGTTGTAATAAGTACTTTGAGGTCATCCATAAAATTCTATAGCACCATATTTGTGATTCTCCAAGTCATCTAAGATTAAATTACGAATGCAAGCATTAATTTAAAAATCTTTGTCATAATTTCATGATACGATTTGCAATAAAAAATAACATTGAATTTCATCATATTCACTATATATATATATTATATATATATATATATATATATATATATATATATATATATATATATCTCTATATATATAATATATGTATAAAACTGGTATGGAATACTAACTAAAGGTTGTGACAAGGCACTTCATCCAGTATGTCATTTACATATATATATATATATATATGTTTTATGGTTCATTTTAAGCTATTTTACATAGAAATCTACTGTTAAATGAATGAATTTATCTGTGAGCCTTCATTTTGTTCTACAATAATCCATGGATATATCCTCAAAATAAAGCGCATATGCTTTATTGGAAATGGGAATACATGTACATGTTGTTTTAATTAGAGTTTTAAATCTTTCTATATGTTTAGTAAAGTTCTAAATCACTTGCTAAAATGTTGCACAAATAGTCTTGCTAAGAAGTAGGGTTATAGAATTTATCTTATTAGCGTGATAATTTTGCCAGTAGTAAGGTAAAGTGTATTAAAGTTACATTGCATTAAAAGATGAATTGATAAATATATATGTGGTGATTGGTTACTAAAAATCTATGAAGTGCATTTTTATTCATTTAGTAAGTACATGTGATTTGGTCTGGGGCAAAGACTTGCAATTCTTATGTGGGGATGCGACATTGCTTAGGAGATTTCCTATCATTATTTTTTCGAATGATTATTTGGCTGAAACATGTTTTCAAAATAAAAATTGATTTTCTGCACGTGGGTTTGTTATTGGATAGAGCTCACACTATTGAAGACTATTGAAAACGCACCATTTTAAAATTTGATGAAAGTTCTCTCTTGGCAATTTAATGTGTTTAAGCCTGACTCCTAATGAAAATTTTCTTTACATGGTTCCCCATATTTGCTTTAGTTGCTTATTAAAATGCATTTTTTAATGAAATTTTTACTCTAAATTTTTAAAATATTATTTACAACAACTCAAACGCAGTGTTGTGTAATTATGCGCATTGAGTGAAATCAGTTTGCTAGATTTTATTATTTTACAATCATGCTTTTATATCTCATAATATATGATGGTGGTCAATTTACCTCCATGACATCAAAATTCCATACAGTGTGAAGAAAGAAATATCTTCAATAGACTATAATTGATTTCTCTTTTACATATTTTACTTATTACTGAGAATATAAATTTAATATATTATTTATAAATACTTTTTCATTATTTTCTAATGAGTTTGGAACGCCAATGAACTTTGCTATTCACTATGCTGATAATACACGTTTCTCTTCTTCTCATAAATCAGTTGAAAGTGCTATAAAAAATTAACAAACTTTTCAATTATTTTAATAATTTGTCTCAGCTTTGTATTATCAAATGAAAAATAATTTTTGACATGAGTTAAATGTTAAAGAAACCCAAGTAAAACGAGTACACAATTTTGAATACTTGGGAATTAAATTTGGCTGACTACTTGCTTTTGAAAGCAATTGAATATTAGTATTTTAAAAAATGGCTATTTCAATTATTGCACTCAGCAAAATACAAGGAATTGCGGGACCGGTTCCTGTGCTGCTCTTGTGTCGGTCTCAGGAGACATGGATCAAGAAATAAAACATGAAACAGGATCATTATGAGGCAACTATCAAAGTTTTCATTTTACAAGAACCGTGCGCAATTCAATATTTGCTAATATATCTAAATAATAGCTTTATTGGTTTTGAAGTTAAACCANAAAGATGAATTGATAAATATATATGTGGTGATTGGTTACTAAAAATCTATGAAGTGCATTTTTATTCATTTAGTAAGTACATGTGATTTGGTCTGGGGCAAAGACTTGCAATTCTTATGTGGGGATGCGACATTGCTTAGGAGATTTCCTATCATTATTTTTTCGAATGATTATTTGGCTGAAACATGTTTTCAAAATAAAAATTGATTTTCTGCACGTGGGTTTGTTATTGGATAGAGCTCACACTATTGAAGACTATTGAAAACGCACCATTTTAAAATTTGATGAAAGTTCTCTCTTGGCAATTTAATGTGTTTAAGCCTGACTCCTAATGAAAATTTTCTTTACATGGTTCCCCATATTTGCTTTAGTTGCTTATTAAAATGCATTTTTTAATGAAATTTTTACTCTAAATTTTTAAAATATTATTTACAACAACTCAAACGCAGTGTTGTGTAATTATGCGCATTGAGTGAAATCAGTTTGCTAGATTTTATTATTTTACAATCATGCTTTTATATCTCATAATATATGATGGTGGTCAATTTACCTCCATGACATCAAAATTCCATACAGTGTGAAGAAAGAAATATCTTCAATAGACTATAATTGATTTCTCTTTTACATATTTTACATATTACTGAGAATATAAATTTAATATATTATTTATAAATACTTTTTCATTATTTTCTAATGAGTTTGGAACGCCAATGAACTTTGCTATTCACTATGCTGATAATACACGTTTCTCTTCTTCTCATAAATCAGTTGAAAGTGCTATAAAAAATTAACAAACTTTTCAATTATTTTAATAATTTGTCTCAGCTTTGTATTATCAAATGAAAAATAATTTTTGACATGAGTTAAATGTTAAAGAAACCCAAGTAAAACGAGTACACAATTTTGAATACTTGGGAATTAAATTTGGCTGACTACTTGCTTTTGAAAGCAATTGAATATTAGTATTTTAAAAAATGGCTATTTCAATTATTGCACTCAGCAAAATACAAGGAATTGCGGGACCGGTTCCTGTGCTGCTCTTGTGTCGGTCTCAGGAGACATGGATCAAGAAATAAAACATGAAACAGGATCATTATGAGGCAACTATCAAAGTTTTCATTTTACAAGAACCGTGCGCAATTCAATATTTGCTAATATATCTAAATAATAGCTTTATTGGTTTTGAAGTTAAACCATAGTGCTCCAGATATCGGGCTTCCAGGACCAAAAAACAGTGCGTGGCACTAGAGCTGGAATCAATTAAATGTAATATTTGCTATTATATTCAAACTATTACATTTGTAAAACAAAAATACGTGGGTAATATTTTCATTAATTCATGCATAAAATTAGGACATTTGATCTAGCACAAAACAGAAATAGATGTATAAAATCGAGAACAAATTTCACATGACCGGCCAAATTGAACAAGGGCCATGCTATCCTTATATTCTATTTTTGTTATGGTAACATATTCTACACAATAGTATTGAAAATTTCTTTTAAAAAATGCAACATAACTTAATGCGACCACAAAATAGCAGGAAACAATATTTTGTTCAATAATTATATTGAATAAGAGAATTTCAATCCTTTCAACTAATGAACAACACTGGTTATCCTAAAGAATACTATTGGACCACCAGGGACATCTAGAATAGCATGAACAATGTAAAAATAAGTAGGCGTACAAACAATATATTATCTCTGAATAATTTTACTTCTTCAGCATTTTCTTAAACCAATCACTGAAAATCATGATTTAAATACAATTCTAGTTATATATATATATATATATATATATATCCCCAATTGGCGACAAGCGAGAATTAACAATCAGAACACATGAGGAGACAATTGAATTAAACAAAGTATTATTAAGACGAATGCATTTGGCCATGTTATAAATTTCATAATGCAAAATATAAAGTTGAGAGCATGAAAATTTCGATTTGTTCACTGAATTCCTGGTCTTAATGAAATATTTATCTCAATAACCGCAAAATAATCAGTATTATAAAAACGAATCGAGAATATTACAACTAAGATTGATTATCGGGAATTCTCATGATTAGTTGATATGCGTCGCACTATTTCGGTATGAGGACCTACCGATGATTCCAAGCAGTAGCTCCCGTATAATCAAAACGTTGATAATAAATTTTTTACGCACCATAATGTAAATTTTGTGATTTAATATTGAGGCATTAATTGTTTCTGACCAGATATATTTTAAGTGTACATCAGTATAATTATTGTTAATTTTCGCAAAATAGGCCTATATCGTTTTCTATTCGTTTCTATTGAATTTTAAGAAACAAAACCAATTTCATAAGCCCTATAAGCGAAAGCACATAAGCGCAAGTGGTGATAAGCGAAATTTAAAAAAACCAAAATGATAAGCAAAAATTTGTTAAGAGATCAATTCAATGATTCATAACACTGTGAAATCCTTCAAATGTGATATTGCGATATACTATTGTTCAACAACTTTTTAGTTATATAATTATACTATGTAAATTTCAATTAAAATATATAAACTTAAAATTAAAATATGTAAAATACAATTTAAAAATGTGAATTTCGAATTTACATTTTGTAAACTGCAATTTCAATATATGTAAGATCCAAATTAAATTTATCTAGTTCTGCATGAAAAATTGATAAATAAACTGCTTGATAAGCGCGTGTGTTCAACAATTAAATTTTTTCATCAATATTTTCACATTCATTTAGCCTATCTACATGGAATCGGCTGTTGTTATCAAGTATTTAGGTAAAATAATATAATCTAAATATAAATATAATATAACTTTTACTCAATGAAATATAAATAATGGAAAATAAAGGTAGAATTAAATATTCTTGCATATATTAATTTCAGGTTTACATTTTATAAATTGAATTTTACATAATTTAATTTACATATTTAAATTTGACATTGCATATTTTATTTTGAAGCTAAAAGGTTGTATCTGTCTTTGATTGTGACGTAAAAGATACCCCCTCCTCGCCCAATAGAGAAAAACTATCAATCTAGAGATGGACTGAAAAATCAAATCTGTTATTTATTTATCAAAAGGAAATGATTTGCATTGAAAATTAAAAAACAGATATTTGTAACCAAATATATTTGAATCATTACTTTTGAATATTTATGTCAAAGATATGAAATCCTATGCTAATTTTGATATAATTCAATATATCACTAATAAAAATGCCGAAATTGCAATTCGTACTATGGAATAAGACTTCCTATTTCACAAATTTAATGTTACTAAAATTCGATTTTGCAAAATTATATCAAATGAATACAAATTCCGTCGCATGATATCTCCTTGAAATTTGATGGTGCAACTATTAAGCCGACTGAGAAATTTAAGTATTTACGAATTAGTTTTGACTATAATCTCACTTTAAACAGAAATTGTGAATTACTATTAGGTCCGTAGATAGCATTATCAACGAAAGGGGTCGACATGCAGTTAGGAGAGGTTTATGGGAATTTCGACATTCCTTAAAATTTAAATTTTATCAAGATTGTGCATTATTCAAATTCTATGTTCTCGAAAGCCGACTTGTCAACGAGTCGAGCTTCTAACGAGCCGAGGCGAGCCGAGATTGAGCACAGTATTTGATATACAACGAGCCCAAAACGAGCCGATTTTAGGCAAAGCAAGTTTATAGTTCTGCTTGTTAATTTGATTATGGAGACTTTTCTTATTTTTTGCAGTCAATATGCCTTTCCTATAATCTTATTTAAGAAATGTTTATTAAATAATAGGAAGAGCTAGTAAACAATTCTTTGAGCACAATATTTTTAAAAAAATACCGAGCTAAAACCAGCCTTATTCAAAGATTTTATGTGGCGAGCCGAGCAGAACTTACACAAAATTTAAACGAGCCAAGCCGAGCTTGGAAATGTCAGCTCGTTGACAAGTCTGTCAGATGGGGTTGCGTTAGACANAACGAGCCAAGCCGAGCTTGGAAATGTCGGCTCGTTGACAAGTCTGCGAAAGCCTACTTTAATCACGGCCTGATAATTTGCAGGACAAAAAACGAAATGAAGCAATAAAATGTTTTTTGCAAGTAGGGAATTGGTTTAAATTTTGTCCAAGTATAAAATAAAGAATATCACAAAATTCATTCTCTTCATAAAATAACTGCGTTCGAAACAAACAAAACGCCCACCAAGCAAACCAAAGAGATTTACAAAAAAAGAAGTACAGGTAGGTTATAAACTCGCTGTGAATTTTAAAATGCAATTTTGGTTAACAAACAAATATGTATAAAAAATGAACAAATATATATATATTGGGATTTAATCAGGCTTGTCCATTGGACATATTTTTCTGTTCAATCCAATCCAATCCAAATAAAAATTCTAGAATTGTCCAATTGGAATGAAATTGAATTCCAATATAAGTTTGGGGTTGCTAATCCATATTTTCTATGCAACATACATAATATGTTTTTGAATTCACATAAAACAAATTCGCGGTTATAAGAAATGTAATTCATTCATAAATTATTCTTATTAACATAAAATGCAACTTAAACATAATTACGTTATCATAAGAAATAAACAAAGCAGTCATAACTTAAGTGTAGAATTCTATTATATTTATTTAAACAATGTTATTTTTATTAATTATTTACAATATTTTCATTTTTCAGCGCACATCGGCGTTACTCATTGACGCAATTTAGTTGTAAACAATATTTTACATTGTACAAAGTAACTCTAAATATAGATGTTTCCTTTCTTTTTCTTTATTGTAATTTTGCACTCTTAATAGATTTTATTCTTTTCTACACAGTAAAGCTACATCACATGAGGCGTAGCAAGCATTGGTCCTTGAGTTATGACTAGGGTAATTATTTTTACTTGAAAAAGCTGAAATTCTGACAATTTTTTTTACTTTTTCGAATTAAATACGTGCACTCATGAATCCTGATGTGTGGTCTGAAGGCGTCTTGATTCGTTATTACCGCCTCTCTGACGAAGAGCGCAAATCTTTTGGCCTTCGTCCCCGCCGCCGTAATCCGCCTCGCCGTGACTGACTATCTCACTCTGATGTTCCTCCTCCCCGTAACTCTGGCTTTTCCGTGTTGCTTGCCAATGCCCACAGTCTTGTATCTTTGAATCGTCGTCTCAGCTTTTACAATTTCTTCTTGCAGTCTCCTGTTGACTTCATTTTCATCACTGAAACCTGGCTTGATCCTGCCATTGCTGATAGTGTTGTTTTTCCCAACTCTACTCTTAAAGTTCTTTCTCGTATGGATCGATCCAGTGGTCGCCATGGTGGTGTTCTCATTGCCTCTCGTCTTCCTAACCTTGACATCCGTCCCATTTCTTTCGATTCATTATCCTTCGATTTCTGTTGTGGCTGTGCTGTTGTTCTCAGTGACCACATTGTTTCTCTGCTCTGCGTTTACAACCCTCCGTCGAAAAGTGCCTTCCGCATTCCCGTTGCTGATTTATCATCTATGTTCGAGTCTTTTCATGACCAGTCTACCTACCTCTCTCGTCAACTTGGCTTTTCCATTCGTCCTCATTTTCTTGTTTGTGGTGACTTCAATCTTCCTAATGTCTGCTGGAATGCGTTCGACTCTACTGACACTTATGAGTCTGCAGTTTTAGAAGTTTTTGCCTGTTATTCTCTTGAACAACTTGTATTTTCTCCTACTTCCAGCTCCTCTCTGCTTGATTTGGTTCTGTGCTCTCACCCCGATTATATATTTGACATATCTGTAATCCCTGTTCCTGCTAAGCTGTCAGATCACTCATTCGTCAGCTTCAATCTGTTTGTCAACTCTACTTCTCCATCTGCTAATCCGGCTGCTCCACAATATGCTCGATTTAACAGTGACTTTCTGTCACTTAATGCTGCTCTCTCATCTTCGCTGCCCGTTTTTAGTGATTCCTTCTCAGTTGACGATTGGTTCACTTTCTTTCATCAAGTTATTTCTTCTTATGTTCCTCGTCGGCGGAAAAAGCGTGCTTCTCTTCCTTTCTATTTTTCGTCCCTTACTGGGCATTCCTTGAATAAATTGGAGTCTTACAAACGCCATTCTGGTACTACTGCTACTCCGAAGCTTGCTTCTCTCACAGAAGATGTTATCAATTTTATGGAACTTGACAAAGTCTCTTTTCTATCCGGTTCTCTTCAAGACTCTTATTCCTTCCTGCGTTCTCTTCATTCCAAGCCCGAGCTCCCCAATTTGAGATGGAACCTTCTTTCTGCTCACTCTAACCTGGAGAAAGCTGATCTGTTCAAAGCGTATTTTGCCTCTAACTTCTCTGTACCTGTCTCCATGTGCCCTGGTCCGCCTGCTGCCTCCCCGCTAATCCGACTTTGTGATATGGTCTTCAGCGCTCATGATATTTCTCTCATGCTTAAATCTTGCAAGTTGTCTGGTCCTTGTTATCCTGACGGTGTTCCTTCCTTTGTAATTCATGAAACCTCCTCCACGCTTTCTATCCATTTAAAGCATCTTTACTCCTTCATTTGCTCCACTAAGCGCTATCCCGCCTGTTGGAAGACATCTTGGATTTCTCCGCTGTTAAAATCTAATCAGCTTCCCTCCTCGCAGGTCACGTCCTACCGCCCAATAGCTATTCTATCTCGACTGTCTATCATCTTTGAACGCCTTGTTTTTCGTTATGTATTCCCAAAAATTCGTCACCTCATCTCTTCTTCTCAGCATGGCAACCTTCCTGGTCGCTCTACGATTACTAACCTGCTCACTCTGATCGAAAACTGCTACTTTCACTCTGATAGTAATGATCCTGGTTGTATTATCTTTCTTGACATCTCAAAAGCGTTTGATCGCCTCCCTCATTCCATTCTGCTTGACAAGTTACGTTTATTTGGTTTTGATGTGGATTTCATCGAACTGTTCCAGTCCTACCTGACTAATCGCCACCAGTGTGTCAAAATCAACTCGTCTATCTCTTCTCCTGTCCACGTTACTAGTGGTGCCCCTCAAGGCTCAGTGTTTGCTGTTCTTTTCTTCCTCGTTGCCATTAACGACCTCCCTCATTCTGTTCTCAACTAGTCTTGCCTGCTGTATGTCGACGACACTGCGATTTTTGATTTTGGTTGGTCTTTTGCGTCGAACATTTTTTCTGATCTTGAGCACTTGTCTACTTGGTCCTCTGTCAACCATCTTGATTTTAGCACTACCAAGACATGTGGTATTTCCTTTTCTGTGGCTCCCCCTTCTGATTTGCCTCTACCTGTGAACTTTGCGCCTCATCACACTCATCTTGGAGTTCAACTTGCTGCAAACTTAAATTGGACTGGACATGTGTCTTTGCGTCTCCGCAAAGCTAATTCCTCGCTATTTGCCCTTTTCCGCAATGTTCCTTTTAATACCTCGTCCGCTGTGAAGCTCTCTTTGTTAAAGTCCATTCCTCGCGCCATTCTTCTCTACGCGTCTGCTTGTTGGTGGCCTTCTCGTGCTTTGTTCCATTCCATGGAACGTTTCCAGAAACGCGCTTTCAAATGGATTTCCTCTTTGGACTATAAAGACGCTCTGCTGAAATTCTCCACTCTCCCGCTGTCACTCTACTTCCATGCCTGTGATCTCCTTCTGTTCAATCGACTACTGACTCGCAAATTGGATCTTGATCCTTTTGATTTCATTAAGTTCTCCAATTCCTGCTGCACTCGCTCTGATGATGTTGTCACCTTCTCCATTCGTCGTACAAAGAAACATCGCACCCTTCACTCGTTTTTCAATCGTGCTTGTACTGCTGCTAATTACATCTTGACTCGCAACCCTCCAACAGCGATTGATTTCTTTTCCCCACCACCGAGCTTCAAGAAATCTTTGATGGCTTTCCTCTTTGCTGAGCCCTTCTCCGACTTCGCCTACTCTTCCATTTGCTCCTATTTCATCTCCTGTGACTGTCCTCGCTGCCGTAAAACTTGACTTGTTTTTATTTTTTTTTGTTGTGTATGCCTTCAGCGGCTAAATAAAGTCATTGATTATTATTATTATTATTATTATTATATTTTACCTACTAAATTGACCTCGGGATGTTTTAGTTTTTGTAAAATTCGTATTTCTATACTAAACAATCAATTAGGTTTTAAGAAGTACAAATATAGAAGAGCACATTCTGTAAGAAGTAATGAACGAATTGCACCGAATATTTATTAAGTCATGCAGTATATAGTTTTCAATTGTGGTTGATTCATGCTGAAAGCATTTTAAAAGTACAATTCAGTTCAAAATAATTTGTGAAACGCACTAACTTTTGCGTGCTATCTTTAATATTCGCATTTTTATAAAAATTGGCAAAATATTTGAATAGTTATTAAATACTTGCTTATCTCTATTTTTATAGTGAACATGAAATTCATTTAAAAATAGCAATTTTGGGAACTCCTGTGGGGATTTTTCATTGATTATTCGTGATTTATTATTATAGTTGACATTAGTTTGGAAGTAGGTTGTTTGAATTCTTAAATGAATATATGAAATCCAGAATATTCAAATAGTTTTACGCAACAAGTTAAATTTCAAAATACTCAGGTAGCACAGAAATAGTAAAGCCCAATTTTAGAGAAGATGTACTTGTGATCGGACCTAAATCCAACAAATTGCATTGTTTATATAATTTCGGCGTTTAAAATCATTTTCTAGATTAATAAAATCGTGCATCATTAACAATAAATATTTAGTAATGAAAATTATAGTTCAAATTATATAAACCCTTCTTTAAAAGGAAAGACTTCAATTGATTTATTTTTCTACTCAGCTTTTAAACTCTTGCGCAGGCTTGTTTTATGCTAGAAATACAGTAATTTTCAGTTAAATTTCTTTTAAGGGCATCAAGAATCTGGTCAAATTATATGTACTGAATTGAATTTTCCTTCTTGATGACAAATACAAAAAGGTCCTATGCATGAGCCCGTTGATGTTTGGTTGCCCAAAACTAACCCTAAAATTCCATATGTCTTATATCCAAAAAAATTGTAAGTACTTGGTCTTTTCAACGTTCCATCTGTCTAGAAGGTATAAAACAATTCTTTTAATGAAGATTCATCTTCTATTGTCAATTTTGGTAAATATTTGCATATTGCAAAGTAATAAGTTTGAACGCATCAATTCGATTTTACCAATTCAGTTTTCTCACAATGTTTATATAAGTTCATGGATGTCGACTCTCATTAAGGTTTATTTGTCCCAAGCGTTTCATCATAGCTACTTACTATGTAGAGCTACATTTGGTAGTGTATTAATGGTTTTAGCGAATTTAACAAGTTAAAATTTATCTTATTTAAAGAATTATCACTATTAAAATATTTTTTAAAAGTAAAGTCACAGGCTTGGTGTCTTCTAAAAAATCACCTTTTGCATTTTTGCATTATTTGGTAAATTAGCTTCCATTTTGAAATTAACATGTTAAGTAGGTGATGAATTCCTATAATGACTGTTTTGTGCAACACCTTCCACTTAAATTATATAATTGAATTACAACAGTTTCAAACAATTTTATCAAATTCAACTGTTCAATAGTTTTTTCTTAATTGCAGAAAACATATCCAATAAATCAATGTAATACGTGAAATTGAAATCTCAGTGAATTTTTTTAAATACTAAAATGTTGAAAATTACATGACTAAGGTGAAAAAACTCAAAAGTGCAATTTAATTATTTTTGGAACAGCCATTTGTTATGGAAGAATGTCATGTGTGAAGTTTCAAGTTTGCATTATATCGATTTTTCACTTTATTGCATGTTCCATTTTAGGAACATTGGATGCGGTTACAACTAAAAACATACATATTTTAAAAAATTATTTTCGAAGAAAATCAAAGTTCATTACTCACAAAATATAAAGGAACAGCGCATAATTTATCTTTGGAAATTGAGCGAAGAAATATATTATATAAACGGGATATTATGCTAGATAATCATTAATGCTTATATTTTTTCAAAATAACTTTCCTCTTTCCACATTTATAGTCGTACATTACAATTCTTACATATTTTCTTTGGGGTTTTTCGAACACACTAATCTACAATGATCCATGGATATCTATAAAACAACTTTCATGATTCACGCCCAATGAATATCCAATTATGGGATCAATACATATCTTGATCCAGCAACTCTCTATTTAAGTTAACTTAAAAACTATTTTTAATTAAATGTCGACACATATTCAATAAGAATATATCCTATCGGTATTTATTTAATCACAAAGTAATTGGTTTCAAATGAGATAAATATGAATCATCGCCTAAATATATTAACGAGGGATTGCAGAATTCGTCTCAGGCTTAATATGAATGTCAGTATTGTGATATTACTAGAAATTCCTCTCAAATAAGGCTACAAGCGCTCGAAATCTGACTCATATATAGAGCCGTCAATGGAATTAAATAATAAAATGGAGGAGATTAATTTGTTAAGAACATTAAATAATTAGATTTGATTTTATGAAAAGCTAATGGAAATCCGCCAAAAAATCGTTTAAATTATCTTTAATGGCATGGAAATATAAGTTCCACGCAAAATATGACGCATATATGGGTAATTATAGAGAATAAAGAAATGTATAACATTTGTAGCAAAATGCTAATTTCCCAATTTTAAATATTATTACGCGACATCTGCCGATCGCTGAGGAAAACTTTGCAATTAAATAAAACATTTTAACCTTTAAAATTCCAATAAAAAATGTCATGGGCGATGACATTTAGGCTCAGCGCAATCAACAGTTTCAATACTTTGGAAAAACTGCATCTACTTTAATTTTTGTCACTTTGAAATTGCATTAATTCCGAAAAAAACAATCCAGAATTATATTCGTCAGTAAACGATAAAACTGAATTATACAAAACTACTTTATACAGATTAGCAGCCAAAACATCTAGCCACGACAAAAACAAAATAAAATAAATTATTAATGCAAATAAATATATTTTACAAAATAACTCCCATTAGACACAAGAAATGAATGCATTCATTGAATACTGCAGAATAAAGAAATAAACACTCGAGATAATGCATGAACCTTGGTCACGGGCAGAACAACAAGTGTTAAGTAATAATTTAATGCAGGTAATTTGCTCATTGTCAACTAATTTATTTGCACATTTAAGTTTAGCAAAGTTTTCCTTCAAAACTTATTAAATATAGCCAGTAATTAAATTAGACTATCTTTGCTAAACTTGTAACATTGTACAGTAAATGAAAAATTAGAATCTACAAAAATTCGACATCTGCAATGGAGAAGAAGATCTGATTGGCTCATATACAGGTCTTTGAAAAAATGGTTCCAAATGTGAGGGATGAACCTGAGTGCTTGGAGAGAATGTAGAATAAAATCTGTTCCAATCTGCCCCTGAAGACCCAGCCAATGTCGGAAAATTATGAGCAGGGTGTGATATGCCAAGAGCTGCGGGATGAGGGAACGGTGTGACTTGTCTAGGAAGAGGGGTAGCCAAATTCGCTTGTCCGTTTAAAAAGTTTATCGAACGCGGTGTTAAAGATCTTATTGGACGACTATTTGGCGTACGAAATCCTTGGCTATCACCTGTAGATGAATTTTGCTCTTTTCGTTTTTGCTCTTGAATAAACATTGCAATTTTAACATGTGCGGCACACCATTTTCCAGATATTGCCGGGAATGTGCTTATAGACTGAGAATAAGGATGGTGGTATCCGGAAGCTCCATAATGCATGTGCTGATGTAAGTGGTTATGAAGATGTTGATGTAGTTCTGGAGGCTTAGAAACAGTTGAATTTTGCGATTCCAAAAATCGAGTATTCAGTTCTTGACGGAAAACATTTTGATTATGTAGTATTGGTTTTACCGGCTCAGGAGCTGGAACACGAAAAGGCTCAGGAGCAGGTACTGTTTTTATGTTTGGAGCAACAGTTGCTACTTTTTTAAGATTGACTGAATCTTTATTTTTTGATGTAGTAAGGGCGGAGACTGAAAAATCCACCTTAGGACTTACTAAAGCATGTTTTGTGTCATTCAAATGCATTTTTTTAGTTTCAACCTCAACAGACCTACCTTCAGTTTTTTTAGGAATGCGTGGACATTTTTCTGAGCCAGGACAAGATGTAGAAAGCAATGGTTCAAGGGCTTTACAGCTAAATATTGCAAACCCATCAATAACGTCTAATTCGCAGCAATCCATTCCTAAAAGAAAATTGTAGTTAAGTTTCATTGAATATTTCAAATGTACGAACGAAATGACAATTTTAACTGTCAAAATTTAATTGGTTTTACTATTTTGATAGTCAGAGGTTTTGTGCTTGCTAGTTGAATATAATCCTTTCACTACTAAAATAATTATTTAAATGCACCACTAAACATAAAATGTGTAAGATTGTGTATTATTTTAGTCTAATAACTGAATTAAAAAACCGTTCAGTATTGTATGCCTTAATAAAATTAATAACAATATTCGAATACTGATATTTCCTTCATTCTTATTAATAATGTGAAAGAACATTTGGCCTACATATTTTCCACTTTTCATAAAAATAAATGAGGAAACGAATCACTAATAGTGGTACACAATTTATAATTGTTTGCGATATATTCATTTTATTCCATAAAAACCCGGTATTTTATTAATTTCATCTAGCGATCGATAAGTTATTCCGGAAGTGTTTGTTTATATATTACATATCAATGGGGTAAATTTTGCACTATGCTAGCAATGGTACAACCAAATTTCATTACCATTTTGTTATGGGAAAATACATTTTCAAATTTTTGGTACTAGGATCAACTCCATGACGTAAAAACACCTTAAGACGTCAGATAACCAGAATATCGATATTTTTGTTATCTAAGTATTTAGAAACATGAACGTTATAGACTCGGCAAGTTTAGCTGCTTTGCTATGAACTATATTGATTTTATGAGGTGAAAAAAGAATGGAAGAGACACGGTCAATCAAGCCGTAACCCCTAGTCAAGGCCTAAACCTGAATTTCAATTAAAATAGACCTGTACAAATCAAACATTGACAGAATTCGCTGAGTGCAAATAAATTCAAAGTGAAGATATTAATCAAGAAATCAATATCAAATTTAATGCGTGCTGAATTATTAGACCACATTTAGCAAACGAAATTGCGGAAATATTTTGTTTAATAGAATGATGTACTCTTATTTGTAATTTTAGAAAAATGATAATGAAATATGTACACAAGCTTTTAATAGTAAGTCTATTTGATTTTCAATAAACTTTTTAATAAATAATCATTGTGGTCCGTAAACTTTAATCTGTACGAAACACGTTGGATAAAAATTGTACGGCCAGGCCCTAGAAAGAAATGCATTCGCACTCTGCTTTTTACGGATCAATTTAATTAAAAAGCGAAAAATTAGATTAAAAACTGAAACCATCCGCATTTGCAGATAAATTTATTGCATTTGAAAGACAGAAAAGTTTAATAAAAAATTTAATAGGATGCAAGTCAATGAAAAGTAATGTCAATGTAAAGATGGATTTAAATATCTAGAAAAAAAAATCATTTAAAGGAAATGAAACTTGGAAAAACAAAATGGAGTTGCTGCCAAAAACTGTATTACACAGTGTAATAGAATTGGTTATCTGTATTTTTCAATGTTTCTATATTAAATCGATATAAATATTTTGTTCACGTCACTTTCTGAAAAAATCGTTAAGTAATTTTATTGTTAAGTGATTTCAATTATTGTTGTTTTGAAAATTCAATAATTAATATTTTATCCAAAACTTGTATTAATTTGGTTTCATGTCTACTAGATTGGAAATTAAAAAGTACATGCAGAAAAGGCACAATATGACATTTTAATGTGGGGCTATATTTTGAATACAGAAAGATAATGACAAGATATGATTATATACCATATAAAAAGTGGCTTCAATTTTATAGGGATTAATGCTGAACGAAGAAATAAAATTGTGTTTCCCAGTGATGATGGTTGAAGAATCACTCAATATTTTTTCAAGCAATGACATGATTAAAATATGATTAAACAGCAGAGCAGTTATCGATGTAGTACGTAAATTAAATAGACAAAATCACTAATTCGAAAATAAGCAGTTTAATAAAAGCTACTATCTGAATAGATATCAGGACGAAATTTAACAAATTTATGTTCAAACCATTGAAACAACCTACGATTGGAAATATTATGAAAAAAATTGAGAGTAAGACATCCAAATGGAATGAATAATAAATGAATAATAAATATACAAAGCCAGAAAGTTCGAATGCCATAAATTTTCTAGGCCACACCAACTGGAAACTTCGAGTTTAAACATATCGAGTTGTAACAAATGTAATCGTATTGGATTAATTGAATATTTTTCAATATTGGGATTAAGCCTTATTCTATAACCAATTACCGTTACTGAAAACAAAGAAAGGGCTACAATTGATTTCAGGTTGGTAGCCTCTCATTGCTGCTACAAGATCAACATTTCGCAAAAAGTTTCGGTTGACGCGTAGGGCCCCATTTCTTAAATTTCAGACATCAATTTTGTTTTCTTCTAAATTAGTTTACATAAAACAAAACAGAAATAAAATTCAGATCATTCACTAGCAAAAAAATTGGAAAGGACTAAAATTGAAAACTGTGTAATAAGCAATAAGGTGCGTAATAAAATTTTAAAAACAGTTACTGTATTCATTAAATGTACTTTATAACAATTCGAGGTTTTTGTTCACAAAAACAGTAATGCAAATAGCCTGTAGTAAAAATTAAACAAAGTTTTGCAAATAAAAACTGCTATTTCAATATTACAATAAGCAATGACTGAACAGATATATAAAATGTATTAAACTTGAACCATTAATGAGGAATGAAGATAGCCTGCACTAATGACAATAAGCAGACGCAGATGTTTGACAAATCACACGTGAGTCAGTTTTAAAATTTTATAAAGCAAACTAATAAATAAATAAATTTAATTTATACATATTTATGAATTTCATAGTTATTTTTGTATTTATATAAATATAGAATATTTAAAAAATAAATTAATTTTATGTACTATTAAAGATCTGTTGTCAAAATCAATAAAAGACGCTTTTTGTGTGTTATATAATTAATTTCTAATTAGTTTGAGTTTATGTTGTCATTAATTATTGTAGTTAGTACACTTGATTTTGAAAAAATGGTGGCAACATATAAACATCACATTAAGACAAAGTTCATTTCTGAAATTATGCTGTTTGTGTAGAATTACAAACATTTCAATAATTCAACATAAGAACAAAATTTCATAAAAAATGCAATTCATAAATCTAATCAAAGCACTAGTTGTAATCTATTTATATATACTTGGGATAATCACTTCAGTTGCAAAACTTTCCTTATGATCTCTCACTTAGCAAATTATAAATATAATTATACCTTATGGCTAATGGCATCATACAATCAAATGCAAATTATATATACATTGTAGGCTAAAATATTCCACCTCAAATCTCATAGTTTCTGATATCATCTGTCTCTACAATCATGGCAGTTTGGAAATATGGTAGTATTACTAATACATATTATCTGCAGGAAACTCATAAATTTTAAAACTTACCAGTGGAAAGCATTCTAAAGCAAAATTCTAATAGAAAATGCTCTAAGAGTAATTTATTGTAGTGGAAAATGCTCTAGAGGGAAAATAACCTAAATGCTATATATAATCTCTAGGTGAATAATTATTTAAGTTGATCCTAAGCATAATCTATCAGATATATTAATAATATATTGAAATTAAAAACATAGGTATTGTGATTGTAAACATAAATAATTGCAAAAGAAAAAACTGTAAGTGTAATTAATCAATTCATTACATTTACTGTTGGGGCAGGTTTAGAGTTATGGTGGGGTAGGATTATGATCAGTATTTGCTTTAGTATAGTTCCAGGTTTTCATTATTAGAACCTTAACTGGGTAATTAAGGATAAGGTTTTTTAGAACATTATCTGCATAGAAAATTTCCACAAGAAAAAAGGTTTTTCCATGAGTTCTAGCCTGAATTTAGGTTTTTATTTTACAAGTACAATTCAGGTATTTTTTGAAGAAAATTCAAAATCTGATAAGTTTTTTTGAAATTCCAAGTTTTTACAGAAAAAAAATGATATATTATAATATTTCCAAAACTAGTTCAAGTATTAATTATTTCTCTTTTGAGTATTTCTGATCAAATTCTCTGAAATCATTTGTGTTCAAATTTTTAACATTCCAAGTACACAAAAACCTGACTAGAACAAATTTTATAAAAATGTTAGACTAGAACATTGTGATGGTTGCATATAAAACATGCTTTGAACTCTTATCAGCAAAATTGAGATATTATTTTTAACATAGTATATAAATAAAAGATTTTGCATCTATTTTGATGTTATTAATATTCATACTTCATTCATGCTTATTTTAAGCAAATTTTGTCATAAAGTTTTGCAGTGTCACAAATGTTATTGGTTTCCAGATAACCAATATTGGTAAAAAGTATCAAACATGATTACATTAATGAATAAATATGAATACAGTGCTTACAATAGTGTGATGACATCCCCTACATTATTGAATTTTAGTTTCATTTATTATTTATTTCTTAAAGTAGTTGATTTGTATGAATTCAAACTAGTCTGTAACCAAATTGGTGAAATGTTGGGGACAATCTTAAATTAGTTCTGTCCTGACAAAAATTTGAATGTTTGACACCAGTTTTAGTGATTACATAAAATTATCTAAGCTATTTTCTATTTAAAATTTATATCCAAGTGAATCAGAATTATACATTGCACTCTAAGCACTAAAAAGATTACAATCAAACTTAGAAAAAAAGAACAATAAGAAAAGTTAGAGACATCCCATATAAATCTGTGCTCTTAATAAATTATAATTATATTTTAATTTATCTTGCTTGACTTTTCCCCCAATCAAAGTAATCTACTTTTAAGAAAGGATTTCTATGAATTTTGCTATGCACTTTGTAACAGAATGTGAATGCAATGCATTCTTGATAGCCTCACTTAGGTAGAGTGCAAATGTAAAGGCACTTTTTCTTATCATAAAAAATAGCAGTGTCAATTTATATATTAGAAGTTTTATTGAGTGATTTTATTTGTGCAATATTTATTATTTATCAAATTTTTTATAAATATTTGTCCAAAAAATGTACAGCAAAAAATAATTTCAGCTAAATGTCAATAACTTGGTTTTGACTGATGAACCAAAAGAGAAATTTGAATTACTATCAATAATCAGATTAGAGGAAATTTTATTTAAAAAAAACCTGTAAGTGATTTTAGTTTAATATGGTATACCAGCTAATGTTACAATGAATTATTAAATTGTAACACAGTTTATTATCAATAAGCTTTTACTAAAGCTCAGTCATTCTTTAACTTAATCTAATTTATTGGATTTGCACATAATACAACTTAGCTAACTTTCTACATGACACTGGGGGGTGAAGTTGCTGATGGAAGCTAATGGTATCTAACAAGATTGATTTATATATTTAAGTCATCTAATTTAGTGTTAATACATTACTGATTATTTAATTGAAGTTGTGAAGGAATGTTTTACATCAAGATAGAAGTGTGATAATCTAAGCCTTGTCTGAATTTGGAATTAACTGAATTACTAAAAGTATAATATCTCAATTGATGACTTCTCTGATGCCCAATCTGTTTGAAGGAGGAACTTATCATCACTGATGATTGAATAAGAGAACTGCAGTTATGTCTTAATTAAATATTGCATTATTAATAACTAGTTAATTGGTAAACTAAAGCTAATGGTTAAATTATTCTCTATTTATTTACACTGGAATTGTTATTACAAATATATTAGTTCAATGTACAATGAAAATGAATTCTTAATGACTAATTAAGCAAGTTAACCACAGATTACACCAAGAGTTGCATGAGAGTGATTCATCTGCTAATAAAATATCTGGTTAGTGTAAGCTGCTAAATTAGCAGTGTGTGAAGAACCTAAGCACATGATTGTTAATCACTATTAATACTTACAGATACATTACAGATATATTCAGTGTTACATGTAGGGACTAACAGTTTAGGAGCTAAAAACACTGACAACCAGATTAATGAAACAGTTTCTGTCAATGATGCTGCATTATAATGGAAATAACAATGTCTATCATTGAGAGTATAGGATTTCACAACATTCTTGATAAAAGATGAAATTCTGCAATTAATTTTGTAGTTTATTATTTATAGAAACACTATGCAGTTTCATTAGTGATTTTAAATTATTTATGCAAGTTAAAATATGCATTATTATAATAAATCTTGTTTTGAACTAATTTAAACTAATGCAAAGCTAATTAATCTCAGATTTCTGGGATTGTCAAGAAGCTCAATTCCTAGTATCATGAGGGGATGCTTCCAATGTGGCTTAAGTAGGAAAAAAATAGATTAAATTGTTATCTATTTAAATTTTTAGATGAAGGGTTTAGTACTTGATCCTCCATTACATGTAGCTGGTCTCTGAATTAAACTACAAAAGTATTTTATAATATTGCACACTAGGACTATGCTAATTAAAGGTAATTGTCATCATTGCATGATAGATGCCTGGTTGCAAATAACAAATTAGTATTATGCATTTATAATCTACATGCAATGAATATGTCAAAATAAAGTAGTTTGTTGTTCTTCATTTTATTTAAGTGCCAATACAAGTTGACACTCTAAATTGAGCATAGTGTTGAAGTTGTTGAATAATTGATAATTTATTTTTTTATATTCATTTTTGGAGTAACTTAAAACTGGGGTTAAATCTTTTACTACTTTAAATAAGTAAGTGTTAATGTGATGGCACCATCAATATAGTTAAAATTAGTAATATTTCCAAATTTAATTGAGTTTGATTAAGAAATTGTAAAATAAAATTTAATCTTTTTGAAATTTTCATGAATAGTCAAGCATGAAAAGATCTTGGTTCTCTCATGGTATAAGATTCAAATGTGTAAGCCACTATTTTACCATGATGTTCTATTTGAAATCTAAGTTAAGCAAACCTGATTTGTGTACTTGGAAAACCACCAAAGGTTACAACAAAAATGGAACTGAAAAGAAAACAAGTATGGAATGATGACCAGAAAATTGGTTATTGAAAAGCTCTTATTGATTGAATATTTAATTAGTATTTTTACTACTTTTTCTACTTGTAATGAACAGTTTATTTCTTCAGGGTATTGCCATGGTATTGTACTGTAGTGATTGTTGTGAAAAAGCTTCTTATGTGCTCATAGTGCTCTGTTCTATTCACAGGACAGTAAGAGAAGAAGCATTGCCTAACTGATATGAACAAAATAAGATTGTTAACATTACAATAATTATAACTCAGTTCAAGACTTGATTTGCCTAAGCAACTCAAAACTATCTCTAGATTTCATCCCTTTCTTCAGTGGTAAAGCAGTTTCACAAAGATGGCTGCTAAAGGAGAAGGAGAAGCATTGTTATAACCCTATCATAGAGTTATGGTTGTTGATGTATTTTAATGTAACTTCATTATCACATTATCAGTTGATTCCTTACTGCTAAGCAACTTTAGTTTATGACTACAGTTTATTGTATTTGCTTAACTTTGTTTATGCCAATTATTCTGTAGATGGTTTTGTTCTTCAGTATACTTAACAATAGAAAGGATTTGCAAATTAGACAACACATTTATAGTGCATGTTAGAAGACTTTCTGTTGCTCTAATTTATTAAAGAAAAGTAAAGATTTTTATAAGGTCTTTTGACAGGGATCAATGACAGTTTAAGAAATTGAAATGCATTTGTAGTTTAAGTAAAAGCCAAAATTTGCTCATTTGGCAAAATAATAAAAAATTAACAAAAAATTGTAAGGCTTAATGAAAACTTTAATTACTTTAATGACAATGCAAAGTGATACTAAAATAATAGTTCAATGAAATAATGAATAATCATTTATATATTCATTTAGTTTATTTCACTAATCATAACCAGGGATTCATTGGCAATGATTACCATTATATAAAAATAATATGATTTAGCTTTAACATGCATAATTGCCAACTTTTTTATATGCAAAATATGCTCATAGTGAAAGTGAGAAAAACTCCTACAATTTAACCTAGAATGTGTGATCATTTTGTCAGCAACATAAATTGAGATTCTGAAAATTTGGCTTATGACAGGATAGAACCAAGCTCATGTTGTTCTTGACTATTTCTCAAAAGTTTAACAGAATAATTTATTTTATTACAATTCTTAGCTAAAATAAAACTAATTTAACAAATAATTAATATCTAAGCATTTTAAAGATGATATCACATGCCTCTATTCTCCTTTAGTAACAATGAAAGTAGACATTCACACTTGCTATACACTAACTCATTCACCTTCTGGATAAGTAGTTTTGCCTCTTCAGATTTCCAGCTTATGTCTGAATACTCTCAGTTTTAATTCCACTACTGCTTCTTTCTCAGTTGGTACATTTCTGGCAAAATATATAGCTGAAGTCCTATTATTGCTACCAATAGCATCATAGCTCCATAAGCATGCAAAGCATACACTCTACTACTATGAATGTTTAGATTCAGGTAAAAGAATTGTAATATGTTAAAGACTGACTGAGGTGATTTGGGATCATTGTGAAATAAGCTCAAATTCTTTACTATTTCATTGTATTTGTAGGAGTTTCATTTGTATGTATTATCAATTCCTTTGCATTGAATGAACTTAGCATAAATAATAATAGTTCAAATATATTTATATGTAATGGTAATCATTCTTAGCAAATGATCAGCTGGTAATGTTGAAATAAATTCAACAAATATATAAATGATTGTATTCTTTATCTTCCTTGAATTATGCTTTAAACACTTTTTTGTTATAAAGAAATTTAAGTTGTTGTTAAATTCCAAGAACTCTCTATTTGATTTCTACTCTACTATTAAACAAGTAATTTAAGATTCTACTTAAACAGCTTAAATGTCTCAGTTAAATTAGAAAAAACTTAATTACCAAATTAGAATTCAAGTTCATAATACATTATTCATTCTGGTTGAGAGACAGAATAAAAATTGTAGTATTCTTTAATCAATTAAATTATCAGTAAACAGCTTAGAGTAATCCATAATGAAGTTATCTAATTTGCAAATCCTTGTGATCATTACATACAATATACAATAAAGAATATTACATAACAATTGGCATAATCAATGTTAAACAAATGAAATAAATTGTAGTCACATAATAAAGTTGTTGAATACTATCAAAATATAGCCAAATAATCAACAACAACAACTCTATGATAGGTTTCTCACTCTGTTTCCTCTCCTCTCACAGTGGTAATCTTCATGAAATATGTTGTCACAGAAGACAACAGACAAAACCTAAAGTAATTAATTTGCAAGTAGCATAGGTGAGCAAATCCAGAACTGAGTCATGATATTCATAATGTTAACAATTACTCCTTCATATGCTGTCCTATGAACAGAATAGAGCACCCATGGCACAAAGATGCTAAGAGGCATATATGCAGTTTCACACCATTTTTCATAGCACAAAGCCAGCACCAAGGACTGTTGTTGTCAACATGAAGCCATTACATGACTGTGGTCAGCAGTCCACAATAAGCTGTTAAAATATAGGTATTTGTACTGCTGATTTTTGCTTAGTCCTCCACTTTGGCTGGATCATAGGTATTGATATCATTGGTGGGAGCAAGCATAACTCATTATGTGTGTCTAGATCTTTGATTAGTTCCACTACACATCCATTTGTTACAGTTGCTGTGGCTACTCTAACAGTAGTTTGGTAATTTATTACTATACTGGCTATCTTATTCCAGAATTCATCAGATAAACCATGTTGTTTTAGTTGTTCTTTGCAATCATCAGAAATATGCACTCAAGATCAATTGTTAAATGCTTTTGGGGTTTAAGTTGCTGCTTTATCTCTTGTAGTGTATATTGATTCAGTCAGGAAAAACATTTCACACAAAGCTTTTCTAGTTTCTTTACATGGGCCAAATTATTGTTGAAGGACAATTTTGATTCCATCTTCTGCTTCTATTTATAAATGTTCTTGTATTAAGATATTGTGGCATTGGCATTTAGAGAGAGCAGAGCAATCAATAGAAGAATACTACAAACTCCTGCTAGAGGTTTACAAGATCAATGCTCCACTCTCAATCTCCAGTTCCTACATGTTAATCTACAATAGTCAGCATTCTTATTTTAATTCTCTCATTAGGCATATTGCTGTGGCTGTTTATTACATTTTTATACATATCAGGCAAGCATGTGCACAATTGTTTAATAAAATTGTTTGTTCATGCAGCTTAGTCTAACTTATTGCTAGTATACAAGTTAATTAGATGATCCATAGAAGCTAAACTTTCAATGGAGATGAGGGGGCCTGTGCAGTGTGCACTTCAGCACTAGGTAGCTCAGCTGTCTTGGGACATCATATAGACCCATTCATCTCTGGGGTTTAGTTGATGCAGAGATGCTATGTAAATACTGTTGATGGCTACTAGTAAGTTCCACTTTGGCCATTTAAACTTTTATGTCTCCTTTGAGCAGCAGTTTAGATATAATAGCAATGTGAACATTTTTATGTTAATCTACCATCCTTTGTTGCAACTAAGGTTGCCTATTACTCTAACTTACCCATTATACTGTGCAGCTACAAGATGTCTTGCCTACTTTACAGTAGTAACTATGCTATCACTTAGTACTTGCTTTATACTTACTCATAATATTGTTAAAACTCTGATGATGCTAGAATATCTTCTGTAGTTGTCTCCTTCCATTGTAATAGTCAAGACTGCTTTGGTTTTCTAAATGTCTCAAAGTTGACTTTATTTATGATTTGTTGTATATTCAGTGATATTAATATTGTAAGTTCATTAAGTAGTTATTCTTCATCCCATATCTCACTTTCTTATTTTGGTTTAATTTATGTTTAAATCAATATTTCCTTCTTAATGCAATATCCTATCTTTAGTAACAATTTTTTTGAACATGAATGTAGGGCAGATCTCCTGATATTGTAATATGATATCTCTAATCCATTATAATAAGTTGAGCTTACACATATGCTTACATGTTTTAGACATATTGAATATTTTCCTTATGATAATTATGTTGGTGGTTAAGCAAAGTTGTTTCTTGAAGAAATTATTTAATGGCATCATGTGTAGACTGTTGGACAGAGTCATATCTAATTTACACATTTATGGTCACAATCCTGAGTTGTCCTATTTCTCTATTTACAGATGCTTGGGTGTCTTATATACAATGCATATTTACAACATTTACAAACATGAAAACAACTAGTCAACATGAAAAGAACGTGATCTGGCCAATAAATAACAACAACTACTGACTGATGTGACACAAAACTTGGTAATGAAACTTTTCATTATGTTGGTGCTTTATTATACAATGCAGAATTTTGACAATTCAGTGGCTAAAAAACCCACTTTGACAAAGAAAAATGCCCATGTCAGGCTCTGATTGTGCAAACAAAGACTCAAAAGAACAGTTGGCAACTGGAAACAAGTGATCTTCAGTGATGAGACCTTGGTAAAACTCAGTAGTGATGGAAATGTAGTTGTTTGTCAACAAAATGGTACCTGATTTTCAAATTCACACATTAAGTCAATGTCCACAGATAGAAGATCAATAATGTAGTGGGATGTGATCAGTGCCAATGGTAAAAAAGTTTTATATTCTTGCATGAATACTCTCAATCCATCAGGGTATGTTAGTTTGTTGGAAAATACAAAAGAGGAGATTTTTATGCCTGTGTACATTTTTCAACAAGACAAAGCACCCATACATAAAACCAAAATAGTCAAAGATTTTTTCAAAGAAAACAACATTGAGGTTAAAAACTGGCCCCCATATAACCATGATTTAAACATGATTGAAAACATGTGGCAATTTTGAAGCAAACCTGGATTCTGTTGTTTAAACAATTTGGAAATGATTTTCTGTGCAAGCAATAGAAAAATTATATGAAAGCAATCTAAATAGTGTAGAAATGGTTCTAAAAGGACATGGACAATGTATAAACATTGCCAACTGTTTTAGTTTTGTTTTTCTCTATAGTTTATTTTACTTGGAATATAAGTGTACATAGCATTTTGTCACCCCAGTATATATATATATATATAAATATATATATATACTTCTAATGTAGAATCACAGGGTGCATCTAACAGGTCAAGCAGCACTGGGTAACACATAGTGTAGACTGAAGGTTGCAATGATTTAACATGAATGAGAGTGACCCATATTCCAACAAAACAAATGAACATTGGTAGTTTACCAATTTCACTATAGAAGGAATCAAAAACATTCCTCAAGAAGGCATTCCATATAGTGACCAATTCACACAGAATCAAGCTGAAGCCAAATCATGAATAACCATTCTTACACACCAATGTGCAAATTGTGTGTCTCTAGTATTAATTTCTAGCTCAATAAAACATTTAATAAAATATAATAACATGTAATTGCTATGTATTCTCATTTGCCAGCAGCATATTATATTTGTATTGTGTTGTTCTTAAGTGCATGTACAAATGATCAATGTTAGCAGTTGTTATTCCCTATACTTATACGTAGCCCTAAAGTGACCACAATATGGGCTGCCATCTGTCAAGGAGTGAGTTATTGCCCCAGGCACAACAGAGTTCCTCCCACATTATCACAAGATCTTAAAAGTGCATTATTATTATATCAATACTGTAGCTAAAAAGGGTTAGAGATATTAAATATAAGAATAAGCAAATGTTATCCAACAAGACAAAATTTATTTGACATTTGCTACAATGTCTTCCCTACTTTTATAAAAAAACAAGGTAAATATTTACTGTTTTACAAATGCACTTGATTTCCCTTGCAATTCAAATGAGCAATTACACGTTCAATTTGATGAAGGGGACAATTAATAACTAATTCAAAACTTAAATTCAAAAACACTAAAAATCATTAAAATCACTAAATTCATCAAAAATTAGCACCAAATTAATGAAAGAAGAGTGCCATTAATTAAATGAAGGCAAAAATAAAGGCCTGAGTGACTTTACATGCCCCCCATTGCTTGGTTAAATTTGTGGTAATAACTGGACCATAAGGCCACATAACAACTTTTGGGCTTCTTTGTATTCCTTAGTCTGGATTGCCTTATTGACTTCAGCAGCAGTAGATATGTAGATGATTTGATCAGAGAGGTGGGTGGAGACCTTTTTCCTTCTGTGATGGACAATCCAAGATGGCAGGATCAACAGAGTCATCAGGCAAGGAGGCAGGATGCAGAGTAGATTATTCTTCTCAATGTTTTCTTCTAGTTGTGTGAAGCTAGCTTTCTTCTTGAGGGCAGCCATTCCAATGGTAACAGGATAGTTGATCTTTGCTTCATGAATCAACTCCCAAAAAGCTCTGTGGAGTCCATGGCTCTGTAACTTGTCCACCTGAGGCATGGTGATGCAAAGACAGGCTGTGGTTGTTGATTGTGGGCCACTCTGTTTCTTGACCATGGCCTGCCTTCAGATTTGTCCAGACTTTGCCAATTTCCTGCAAAGTGGCTATGCTCTGAGAGAAAGCAAAACTTATGTGAAGTTCTGACACATAGGAGAGGCAGGGCAGATTTATGTTGATTGACTCTAATGTTTGGGCATGAATGCATGCATCTATGATAAGTCAAGTGTCAACTGCAAGGCAGTGTGCTGGAATCTTTTTAAATATGAGTAGATCTGTGTAGATAAGCTTAGGGGCTGAGATAATGTTGGTATTGTACATGCTGGTTTGCTGGTACAAACTGCTGTGAAGTTCTCCATGCAGAAATGTAAACCTTCCACTTCATCTGGAATGTTGTCCTGGTATTCTTCTTTTAGAAACATGACAAGTCAAATGTTCTCAACCTTAATGAGCCTGTATGCAATCTCAATCTTCTCCATGATTTTGGGGTGGGTTACTTCATTCACTTGAAAGAAATAGATGATTAGTAAGTTGTCAAAATCAATGTTAACACACTCAAACTTTTTAATCTTTTCCTTACTGTTCAAGAGCTGGCATAGGTGGGACATGTTGAAGTCTTTGTTGAACATTGTATGAACAGTGCTCTGCCAGTATGGTCATGGCATACCACCCTGCATCTTTGAGTCATAACAGATGATGGTATTAATCTTGGGCCTATGTTCTGCATTGATAATGAAAGGAATGACGTCAACAGAACAGGTAAGTGCCTTAGTGTTGAAAGTCCATCAAAGCTTATTCTTAGTTTCCTCAGATAAGTTGTCTCAGACCAAATGGACAGCCTTTTGTGTAGTGATAAAGTATGGATGTAAATTCCTTGGACATCTTTGCTTTTCTTTCTTCTACTTTCCTGGATCAAACACTGGTAGAATCATGGGACAAGGGACTGGGACTAGGAAGGGGGTTTCAAGTCAACTCAGGATTGGGTTAAGAGACAGCATGAGCAAAGAGCACTCTAGTCTCCTTGGATTCCCACACAGAGAGTTGTCTCTGTGCATAGTCATCCAAGGTCTGCTCCTGTACAGAGAGTTGTCTCTGTGTGTAGTCACAGGAATCACACTCCTGAGGGGAGATTTGTCTCCTCTCGTAGTGGCAGCTGCTACTGCTGGAGTCCTCTGCTGGGCACTCTTGCTTATGTGAGTTGCTCTCATTTGTTCATCTCAGTGTACTGCTTGGCTGGTTTTGTCTTGTGGGTTCATCTGTCTTTGGATGCAGCATCTGGTTGGTGAGTTGTTCTCTGATGACTTCATAGTCGTAAACAAAGATATAAGGTTAAGGTCCCAATCCTGGGTATTTAAATGATCTAAATATCTCTGATTTCTAGCCTTTCTCTGAGGCAAAATATGAGTAGCTATAGTGTTGCTACTATTACCAAGGTTACTATCATACTTGACCTGCATAAGGTCGTCTTCCTCACATTCAGTGAGGTTGTCATAATACTCAATTTCATTTACACTGTCATTGATGAGAGAAAACTCATTATTATTGTTAATAACTGCATTATTTATATCCTTAATAGTTCACCTAAGTTGCTGGAAGTTGGCAACTTTACTGTTAGTTAGTAAGTACCAGTGGTGATCTAATACTTTCACCATCACAAAAGGTCCCTGCCAATTGGTAGAAAGTTTCTGTACCTGATTGGCATCAGTTATCTGATGAGGAAAGTATGTGAAAACAGAATCTCCTTGCTTGTGTGGCTCACTGTACAATTTTCTATTAAAGTTTCATCTTTGGCAAATAACCCACTGATTGGTATTTCAGCATATGGTAAGATGCACTTCCTGAAACTCCTGTAGCATCTGGTTCATGAAATTCTCTAGTGTGGGTTTGTTGTAATCCGGGAAAATGATAGACAGCACCATGCTTGCCTCATGGCCAAACATGGCCTTAAAGGGGTTGACTTTAGTAGTAGAGTGAACAGCTGCATTTTAGAAAAACTCTACCACCTCTTTTACTTGCTTCCAATGCTGACTGGCAGCCTGGGCCAGAGTGACTCTTATTAGTTTAATGATGGTGTGATTTAATTGCTCAACAACACCATTTGACTGTGGGTGGTACACAGTAGTGAAATTGTGTATAATTTCTAACTCTCACATGATCCACTCCTTCATGATTTTCTCTCTGATTACTTTGGCTGTAGTGCTATTGAGTGGGATGAGCCTCACATACTTACTGAAGTGGTCAATCAAGACCAGAAGATACTGAAAGCCTTCTTCATCTCTCAATAATTTCTCTAAGTCCATATGGACTACTTTGTTGGTTCATTCAGCAACTTGACTGTGGATCTTGGCTCTCACTCTGGAAAGTGTCTGGCTCCTTGAATCAAGCATGCTTTGCATTTGTCAATTACGTCTTGGATGGCAGCTTGTACTCTGGTGGTTACATAGTGAGCATTAAAAGTTCTCTCAGTCTGGACCATTCCCAAATGACCTTTCTCATGGATCTTCTGGACAAGATCTCTCCTGAAATACTCAGGGATCACCAGCCAGCTGTTTCAACTATGGGCGTACAAGAGCCCAGCTTCAGTAACTTTCCAATTATAGCACTGGCAGGAGTACACACTTCAGTTGACGGCTCTTCAATAATGAAACCATCTCCATTAACCACTAGACAAATACTTGCGCCATACTGAGTCTGAACGTGACATGCCTGTCCATAGCACAGTACTTTGTTATCAGGTTTCTTCTGCACCACTGCAGAACTTGAGGAGGTCAGTGGTTTGGGAGCCATCTGACCTGTCTTTAGGTCTCCAGTATCTTTTTCAATGCAAGTTGTATTTTGCAACATGTAAACTATGCTGATTGCCATTTTAATGAAGGAGTTCAAGCCATCCTCTGGCTTGCACTTAAGTTTGAGACAGCTCCAAATGGTGGAGGGGAAACCTCTACAGATGTACAAAAAGAGATCATGTCACAAGTATTCTGGTGTCAGCTTGCTAAGGCGAAATATTCTGTCAATTTGCATAATATAGGTCCTGACATTGTCTCCCTTTTTAAAGGAGAGATCACATAAGAGCATCTTATATTGCTGTTTGATATGAGGCACTGTGTAATGGTCCTCAAAGTGACCAATGAGTAGTTGATAATATTGACTGGGTAAGGCATGGAAAACAAGTTGTTGCAGACCTGATAGGGTTACTCAGGGGAGGAGGCAGAGTGATCATAGCAGTTGGAGTAACTGTAACACTGACAGGTGCAGTGGGCACTACTGTAGTGCTCAGGGCACAAGGGCCCAGCATAGCTATGGTGGTTAATGTCGAGACTTGCATGAGAGCTGACTGGGTGAATGTAGGGCCTCCAACTGTAAAAGAGGTAACAGGGGTGACAAATGGTGGTGTCACTGGAGTCGTAGTAGGTGCTACTAGAGCCCAAGAGAAGTAAGCAGAAAATGTTTGCTAGATAATACTTGAAAATCTTTCAGAGAGTGCATCAAGAGCATTATCCAAGAAGGCACAAGTTATGTACTCAGGTTCTCCTGGTGAAATCAGTGGAGAACACAGGGTAAGTTCTTGAGCTTGCATTTCTAATGCAGAAATTGAGTCAAGCAAATGTCTCTCACACTGCCAAGCTACAGTGGCTTGTTGTTGTAGCTCTGCTTGCAAGGCATCAAGGCAGGCTTTGCAGGAGTGGTGCTGAGAAATCTGCTCAGAAAGGGCTTCTCTAAGCTGTTCAACTTTGGTTGTTGGTAACTCTGGAGGAGGTGATAATGGCATATACAAAATAAACAGGTTCAACAAGGTAGCAGGAGTGGGGATCTCTTGCTGAAAAACTTCAGAGGGTGTAGACATAGCAGAAACAGGTTTAACAGGGGCAGGTGTAGATAAAACAACAGCAGAATCAAATCCAATGGTGAGAGGAGCTGCCAATGCTCACAAAGGGGAGTCCCATTATGAGAAATAGAAAAATCCATATCCATAAGAACAAGAATAAGTAAAAGTAAAGTAAGAAAAAGGTTCCAAAAACAATTCCAATAATGTAGGAGAAACATCCAACTATATAGAAGAAACAAAAGGCAACTGACAGACAGCAGCAAGGTATAGGTAAGGCAATCATTCCAATTACTAGAATAACGAGACAATGACAATATGGCACTAAGAATGGGTAAGAACAATTGAGGCTCAGTAACAGCTTTGGATCACAGAATTGAAAATGTAGATTTACATACAAGTGTAGAATCATGCCAACTCGCCGTGATGGCCGTACTTAGAGAAAACTGTTACTTTTCTTAGGTTAAACATAACGCGAGGTTGACATTTTCCAATTTCTCTCCTCTACTATAAATGCGTGGTTCATTAACATATTTAATATACCAGAGCCTTTGTAGCTACTTAGTTAACCAAACTTATTTAGATCAAGCGGAGAGATTAGAGAACAGGATCAACGCTCAAATAGAAGCAGCGCACTCTCAGGAACACACTCGCCAGCTGCATCTTACCAATGTGACTGCCAACGGAGTAAAGAGAACAATAATAGAATGGTGATGTGCATCGTGAACTCAGTGTAA
>CABFPE010000474.1:546658-563149 GCA_900660155.1 Hofstenia miamia
TTATTATTATTATATATTACAAAACATTTATTGGTGCAGAATTTCATCACAAGAATATTTAAATATTATGGAAAGTGTCTTGAAGCAGCTCCTTTGTAAAGATAGAAATTTTCTCTTTGAAAATTTCCCCCCAAATAATTTGATTTTCACTTTAATCATATATATAATTGACTTTGGAATGAATGCCAGGAGCCAATGTCTATTCATGAAAGTCTGTAAATACCAATTGTTTTTAAAAAAATAATTAGCTAAATTCAAACACGTGTAATAATTATCAATAATTTCCCAATAACTAAGGAAAATTCATTGACTTTATATTGTAATATAGGAGTATAATATATAGATATATACATATTACTACTTTATATATTGGAATAATGTTTTCCTTAACCTTTCAGAAGAAGTCTGTTTTAAATATTGCCCCGTATTTAGCTCCTTATATGAGTTTTGCACTATAAAGATGTGCAAATATTTTGTATTTATTGTTCTTCTGTCTTATATATTAATTAGTAAGTTAAGATATTTTTATTTGTTTAGATGTTCTCGTCAATAGAGCATATTGTTTTTTCGGATCCTGTACATGAACTTTTAAAAATTGATAAACGCCTCGCATGTATTATTCATACAGAAGAATTTCAGCGTTTACGCAATATTCGCCAGCTTGGATTGGCACATTTTCTTTATCCCTCCGCAAATCACACCCGATTTGAGCATAGCCTTGGTGTGTGTTTTCTTGTAGATCAGGTAAGTCATATTTTGGTATGACAGTTCCAATCGAGATTCGAATTAGTAAATGTACGTTTAAAATATAAAATATTCTTTTAACCAATTGCGAATTTTAGCTGTGCTATTTTAAACGTATTTGTCACATAGTTTTCTAAAACTATTGGTATCATAGTAAATGCATTGTTTTCACATTTCCTTTTTTCAATAGATTTTAGCACACATCAAGGACAACTAATACATTGAGATATTAATCAAATACATTAAACATCAGTATGGTACAATGCGGTTCCAGAAAGAAAATTGTACTGTCAACATCTACATAATAGATCATTCAATCGTTAAAATATGAAATGCTTACATTTCTTATACAAATATGCCTCTTAATTGACTGCTGTTGAATATCAAACAGATACATGCAGTTTTGCATTTGCCATTACCCAATAATACCCATCAGTTTCATGCGTCGAAGATTGCGACTTTCAAATTGTAAATGATGGTGTCTTGTTTATATATAGTTAGAGATTTTGGATGTTCACTGATTATTCTTTTGCATTTGCATGCTGTGACGTAGAGGTGCACATTACTCATAGTAAAGAATGCATGTTAGGGAAGAAAAATGCATCAGTCTGCATTTTTTCGCTTCAATTTCTGGAAGTGACATGCATAGGTTTTGACGTCCATTTGTTCCTATTTTCCATATCATAAAAGACCTATGTGTTCCTTCTTACTTAAACGGTTTGTGCGTAATGTTTTTTATTCCAATTTGCTAGTAGTCTACTAAGAGGGTTTTTGAAATGCACATTTGATTACTTCTGCTGTTTGTTGAATGTACTTGCAACTTCATCCTCAGAAAACTTCTGCTTGAACTTCTTGGAACAGATTGCTTCTTATTTGCTTTTTATAGACTTCAGTTTATTTATCCGAGATGCGCCGTTTTTATTAGCAATTTGAAGATGTTCCTCTTATATTTTGTACTTTAAATATGCAGGAACTTACAGAAATACTGAAAAATCTCCATTATAAAACTTTGCAATATTTTGTGGCATCAAAGATTAATAATGTCTGTTTTCAATTAGTTGCTTATCAATTTTTTAAATTTCCAAACAATTTCTTGGCGTTTCGAAGTCTTCATCAAATTTTTCGATAAGTGACTTCAAGCACACGTTGTTGCTTTTTAGGAAACAAATGCAGGTTGTACTTCTACACCTGGTTGAGAGAACAGATAGTATTATTAACTCGAAAAATGCAGCAATAATACAAAAATAAAGAATTATTATAGCAAAATCGCTTTGAAAGTTTAGATAATTTACTGCTCTTAGCCTAATGACAAAATACGAAAAATAATCGAAAGTAAAAATTTAATGTACCTTGTAAATTTGAGAAGTATATCACACAAATTTTTAGAGAATTTTTCAAATATGTCACTTCATTGATGTTATTTAGAAACTAATATTTATCAACTCTTTAATACATGAATACATTTGACTTACTTATTCAATCAAAATGTAAGCATGCTACCTATATAACTTTACAAGCCAAAATTAAAGGAAAATTGATGCCATTCGAACTAATATCGAGTACTTGAATTTTGAATGGCGCTCTATATGCATGCGATTATTTATATTGCCGTTGAATACTATGGAATTTTTTGAAAATTTGAAAAATTTTAAAATTCACCTAAAGATCGTATATCTGACTGGCACTGTATACTATAGAACATCAGACATTGATTATAATTGTTCCATAGTATATATATATATATATATATATATCCCCCTTACTGTTTTTTAAAAACCTCATCATGACCGCATTTCCAAACATAAATCTTTTAAATTTTGGTTTATTTATTTCCTACAATGTAATATACCACAAATTACTAGAACATCGGTCAGTTTTCTAAGTAAATCTATAGTATTGAATTTATTAGTATTTTACAATAGTATTTAGTTAATGAAATCCCTGAAATCAATATGCTCTTGGCAATTGAAAATTGGGCTTAACTTTTAAAGTTTACTTATTTTCAGCTGTTACACCATTTGAAAACCGAACAGCCTGGGTTGAATATCAGTGATTCAGACAGATACTCTGTATGCATTGCAGCTCTTTTGCATGATGTCGGGCATGGCCCTTTCTCGCATTTATACGAACAGGCTGTGAATCAGTGGGATCCTGGTATGAATTGTCATCACGAACTGCAATCAATTGCTTTAGTAGAGAAAATATTTTCAAAGGTACGTTACATTATAGTTTTTTGCTTTTATATTGATTTGCACTTAATACCGGTACTGAAATTAGTTATTCCTAGAGAATTATTTTTAAATATCTTCTTTATTTGAAAAATTATACAAATCAACAAAAATTTTCACACGTACAAGTTAATAGAATTATCAGCATACATGAAGTAATTATGTGGCATCTGTTTTATGAATTATCTAAAAATAATATTTCCTTTGTGTTGTTCGTAGTTCTAGTATTGCTATAGATTTCTGTATTAATTTTTCAAACTGCAACGAATTTATCAGTATGTTTTGGTATTTGGTATTTTAACAGAATCTCTCATTTGAAAACTTGTGTTTCGTTTGTGAATTTACCATAGGCTTCTTAAGCTGTTTTAAGTAAGACAGATTTTTATGTTTGTATAATTGATTAAATAAATTTCTCTTTCTAATTGAATATATTGTAATTATATTTGAATGTAATTTAGGAGTGCGTAAGGAACGAATTTGGGGATACAATAGGCGAAAAAGATTTAACTTTTATAAAAGAGCTTATTTATCCCATAAAGAATGCCTCTTTATTAGCATCTAGTTGGCCTTATGAAGGCCGTACTGTTGAAAAGAGCTTTCTATATGATATTTTGGCAAATTCACAAACTGGCATAGATTTAGACAAAGTCGATTATATCCAACGAGACTGTCTTTACCTTGGAATTAACACTGGTATTCAGTGGCATCGCTGTCTTCAATCATTAAGAGTTGTTCTTGATGCTGATACGCAGCTCCTTCGAATTGCCTTCCGTGACAAAGTCTGGATGAATTTGAGTGACATTGTTCAGACAAGAAGGTTTGATTAAGCGTGTTTTTTAACCAGTGATTATACAATAAATTATTTTTTTCTGAATTCATTATATTTTTGTAGAAATTTATTTTTGGACCTCTTTTAAATTCGTAGAAGTTTTAGAAACCTTCACATAAAAGCCTATCAGCACAAATGTATTAAGATTATGGATGAGCTGTTTTCAAAGGCCTTGGTAGAAGCTAACGATTCATTTGCATTTTGTGGAACAAATGGGAGCAAATATAGTCTACTTGAGGCTTGGAGAGATCCGTCTGCCCTGATTCAGTTGGATGATAGCATATTTCAAAAAATTCAGTTCTCACAATCTGCACATTTAGAAAAAGCCCGCGATTTCATTAAACAAATAATTACTCGTAAGGTATATCATGCATTCATTTAGAACAATGTATTGCACATTGTTGTTGCGATTAGTATTGCACTTGTTTGTGTTCGTAACGGTGACTTCAATGTTTTGTTGAGCACAGTGAATCCCTGTTGCTTACTGTATCGATAAGTTTATTGCAAGTAAATTCGTAATTCTATATAATGAATATGCATATTTTGCTGTTTATCAACACTTGTTAATGTCCTATAAAAATCATTTTTCATATCAGTTCATATATAGTCCTTATCTAGTAACTACCAAGTCTCATAAGGCAGGGTTTTGTCGCCTATCGATGGTTTTCTAATCAAAAACAAGTTTTCGATTATTTGTTTTCATTTTGAAGATTATATTTTATAAAAAAGAATTTATCAGTTTATATTTTTAGGTTTTCTCTTCACATAATTTTTAAACTACTTAAATATAATTGCAGAAAATTTATAATATAAGTCCATTATTACATTGTTTTTCTAGATGAAGCTGTATAGAATGTTGTTGCATGCCATATTTGACTTGCTGTGCCAATTTCACCAGGGCTAAATTTTTGTACTTTTGACTGATTTTCATGAAATGATGATTTAACACTAGAAAGTCTAATGATTCTATGTATTAAATTCATGCAGTTGTCAAAATTTTCGCATTTAAGTAAAACTAACGAAAACAAAGCAAATGAAATAAAAGTGTCAGAAGAACAAAATAAGCTGTTTTCTATTTACATTCACATTACATGAGTCATTACAAATGCATTTAAGATGTGAAAGTGGTCAAATTTGACCGCTCAGACTTTCTAGTGTTTACTAAAAAAAAATGCGTCATGCAGTTTATGGACTAGTGATTTTTTTCAACTAATATGCATGAACATATATTAAGAATCATGTGTTATAGTTCACCACGTATGGCGACAATGTTGGATTACTACTTTGCTAATTTTATTCAAATGGTGCCTACATGATTAGTTTGAAAATGGTGAGCTCTAAGAGATATTTTTTGTATGACCAATTTATTGTTAGTTATTTATTGGTTTTTTCATTTTATCGGACGTTTCTGCGAAAATCCGAATGTTTAATTCTTCTATTTTAGTTACCGGGATTTTGTGGACAAGCAAGACTCGACGATAAGAAAATTAGCATTGCTGATTTTGAATTACATTTACAGAGCAGTACTAAGCAAGCCTTTATCACTAGTTACATTCATTTAAATTACGGAGTTACCAATGATCATCCCTTGAAAAATATAATTTTTTATTCCAAGAATGACCCTGACGTGGGTTTTAGAGGAGATGAATATAAAACTAACATCGACATTCAACAGTAAGCCTCAAAATCTCTTTCAATTGTTGTGTTTGCTATAATTTTACTTCAAAATTAATTTCAGTCAAATACCTAAAAATGAAACTGGTTTATGTAATACTACAAGTAAAGCACTATTTTTTAAATTTCAACACATTTAAAAACGTAATTAGTCGTCAATCTAGAAATGATTTTTAATAATCTAAGTCAAACGTACGAGCTTATTTTATTCTACCGCAAAAAATTTACCAGTATTTCCTGCAAAATATTTTATGGATAAAATTTTGGGTTCTTTCTTTTCATTTGTTTACCTTCATGCTATAAGTATTTAGGCATTCTCAACGTTTCTTCTTTTCCAATCATATTTCTCAAACGATCTCTCTGAATAACATTCGTTTATAAAAAGAATTAAGTATACAAAAAGATGAAAACTAAGTTTTCGAAACACCAAAAACAAACTAACAAAAAATTTTTGAAGTCGAATTGTATTGTACATCACTGTATATATGGATTGAATATTTGAGCTGTAGGTTTGTATAGTGTAACTTATTGCAGAGTTGAATTTTCAAAATTTTACAATTTGCATCATGTACGAATTTTAACGAATTTCTTGAACTATGCTTTCGTGATCTTCCCATATTTTTTAACAAAGAATTTCTTTTGCTTTCTTAGTGTATTTTAAAAATTGATTTTAAACTATAATTATTACAGTAACAACATTAATAACAGCATTATCATTAATCAAATAATTTTTATCATTTTCATTTATGTTCCTTTAAGTGTTCACTGGTTCATGTATTCCTTTTCGAAAACATTGTTGTGGCAACTGTAGAAAATATTTTTCAGAATTCGGGAAGATCTTGCTGACCGAAATAACTGGAATCATGTAGGGATTGCATGGTGGGTATGCAAGAACTTACCACTTGTGTAAGCTTAATAGTTTCTTGTAGGTCATGGAATCCGTATGCGCAGGAAACTAGTAGTTCTACTGTTTCGATGTTTTGTGTAAATCTATAAGCAATAAACATTTGTAAATATATTTTTGGTCTTTATTGAGCATTTTCTAGTAGAGTATTTTCGCTATCTTGCAAAATCCGGAATATCACTTTGGATGAATTTTTAGGCACTGATTCGGGTCATACAAACAGCTTCTCTTCTTATGATATTTGCATATAAGCACCAGCCCCCACTGCAATAGAAATTTTTGGAAGGTATCACGCAGAGAAGTAATAATCAAGCCTTCTGATATTTTTCATTTAGCGGCAACTTATTAATTGCTAACCATTCACAAACAATTGAAAGCATTTCACCTCAGAAATAGAGTGAAATTTGTTATATTATATAGTTCGGTGCATACGCTTAGCACACAAATATCTTCCTGATATAGGAAGCTTAGAAACACTGTTTTATATTGTATTACTTTATATTCAACAATTGGGCAGCAAGTATTTTTGCAAAGTACCGCCTATGCTAAAACATTTCAATTTAAGGTGAATTGGCCCATTTGGCGGTTCTAGTGTTAGTGAAATATTAATTTTTCATGCTAAATTGTTTTGTGCGGGCATAACCATTAAATTAAATTTATTGACAGTTAACCCATTAAAGCCCAAATTTAAAAAAGTTTATGTATTTCAATGAAACTTTATAATTAAAGTTAAAAAATTGACTTGTAAAAGCCAAATTTTGCAAAAATAATTGCATTCAATGTATTTTTAGGAGCATATGAGAATTCATATGCTGGGCATTTGCATTTATATTACTGATAAAAGGAAAGAAAAAACTAACTTGAGAGAAAAAAATAACATTACTTACCACAAGTGAAGCTTCACTAACCAAATCAAACAACACACTAATTATGGCGGCAAAATAAAAATTTTCATTCACAGAATTTTCAAAGGGTTGCCTAATGTTGCTAGAACAATCTTAGTGGAAGAGCTTAAGGCAATTTACAAACGAATATAGGCTAAGGTTGATTTTAAGTGGTTATTTTACTAAAGTGAGTAAAACGTATGAAATTTCATGCACTGGGCTTTAATGGGTTAAGAGGTTACCTTATATAAAAAATTAACATAGCCTTTCAAATGAATATTATTCTTTCTAGACTTCATACTAGATATTTACCTGGAGCGTTTTTGGGAAAGTTTCGCAGATTTTTTAGGCCTTCGGTCAAATGTGGTGTATGGCACTTTTGGAAATCCATTTCTTTTTTCGCAAACATCATAAAAACCCGATTTTTTATTTTGATTTAGCAGCTTCTATATCGTCCTTTAGTTTCTAATAACGATCTCTGATGGTAAAAATATTAATTGAGGTCATATTTGGTCAGATTAATCAATATAATCAACATAGTTACGTAATTTGCTGAGCTTTATTTTTACTCCAATTTCAATATTACCATACACTATTTTGACAAAAGGCCGAAGAAATCTGTGAAAGTTTCCCAAAAACGCTCCAGGTTACTAGACATAGATAGTCCATCACAAGTGTTAAATCTAAGAGATGAAGAACTAGTAATGTCCTCATCATATTTGATCAGGCTATTTGATTCATGATTAGTTTAATATCAGATATATAGATGCAAAAACTTAAAAGCTAAGAAGTGATCCTGATGATACATCAGCTGTAACACCTATTCGGAATAACGGTTTTTTATGGCTAAGGTTTAGTACTGAATCATTTTTCCAAATTTTACTGGCAAACACCATAATTTTCATGTTAAAAACTTGCCACAAATTATAGTAATTAAGTTTAACACGGCTATATTTTCATTATTCATCAAACTAAGTCGATCATACATTTAATTTTGCATAAATACAAAAATTTATAATTTATTATAAATCATAATACTATTATTACTATTCTGCACTGTTAAATTCTAGGTTTAATAGCTTTGAGCTAATTAAACCCCAATTGAAATAAACAATTTGCATTTTTCATTTGATTATTTTAGGAATGCAAAAGTTGTAATCATGCTACTATTCTGCGAAGATCGTAATCACAAAGAAGAATTTGTTAGTCTTCTTAAACTTTTTTGTCAAAAACACCCTGGTGTGCAATACCTTGGAGAAAGCGACGTGTTTTCAAATGTTAGTATATCATAATAGGTTATTGTGTTTATTATTGGAATGGGGTTTTATTAGGTTTTAGAAAGTGTATATAATTTATTTTAACATCATTTGTTTGATAATTTTACTTGATTTTTATTTTGTAAACTTAGTTTAACTTTTGATCTTTTGCTTTTGTTTTACTGTCATATTACATTAGAAGTATATTTCAACATGTATTAAAATTAATCAAAGATATAGTTTCCAAGGGGTAAAAATCAGCAATTTTAGCAATTGTGTATAAATTGTACGAATGTAAAAGTGTACATTACACAACAACTCTGAGTGATGAAGTTCTTAAGCCATGTTTGTTGTAACAAAGTTTAATCATGCAACAAGGAATATAATTGATAGAAGCAAAACTCGTTTCAAGTGATATCCAAATACAAAGTGGAGAAATAATTTGCTAAACTTAAACACTATAGTCGCATGAAATAGATATACATTTTCAAAAACAAGATAGAAATATCCGCCAAACTTAATAACAAGCATATGAAATATACCATTGATAAATCAATAAAAAATTGAAATGTCTGATATACACGACAAAAGCAAGTTCGTTTTCACCAATATCCAAATACAAAATGGAATAAATATTCACCATGCTTAAGCATTGTATATGAGCTGTTTTTGTGCAGACCGAGTTGTTATGCAGAGCTTCACCGCATCTAGCAAACTTTCACAGAGGTATCACCATTTATCTACATATGGCATCACTTGTTGAAAACCTCTTCTAAATCCAAATTGGGTTGCAGAAAGCAAATTATGCTTTTTAATATGCTTGAACATTTGATTAAACATTAGTCTTTCAAAAATTTTACTTATTGGTGTCGTGATTGAAATAGGCCTATAATTAAGTGGGCAAGTTTCATCATTTTTTTTGTAAAGCGGAGTAACATGTGCTTCTTTTAAACAATCTGGGAATGTTTTGGATTTAATGCATTCATTAAAAATGTAGTTAAGGGGAATGCTAATTGAGTGTGCAGTTTCCTTAAGTATCCATGTGGGAATATTTGACAGCCCACTGGATTTGCCGGATTTTAATTTGTTTAAGGCTTTGAGCATTTCATAACTAGTCGTAAATCTAAAGGTAAAATCGTGTGCATAAAGCTTTTCATTTTCAATATATTTTACATTATCCCAAAATAGTTGCCCAAATTTACGAATGATTTCTTTAAAATATTGGAGATGTGATAACGATCCTTCTGCAATTTGTCGTAATCGTCTGTTATAGCTATGATCTTATTGGTGCCACATTTATTGGGATTTGTCAGATTATGAATAAAACTCCATTTAGATTTTTGGGATAGCATTCCATTATATTCTTTTTTTTATGTATGCATTGTAGGTCTTACGATTTGCTATGTTACAAATGTTCCTAGCTCTCTTATAATGGTTAAACTTTACTTCACATTGGTTATTTAAGAAGTCTTTATATGCTTGATTTTTCGCGCGAATGAGTGTTTTACAGCTGTCGGTAATCCACTCCTTAGAATTTTTTGAGTTATCTTTTGCTTTAGAGTTATTAGGATTTAATAAAACACGTTGTTCAGGGCAATATAAGTTGACATAATATTCAAGAATTTTTAAAAGCTTACTCATCATTGCATTGGGTTCAGTTTTGATTTGTAAGTGCAGATTTTAGCTTATTTAAATTATCTTTATTTCGAATACGGGTTGTAACCCATTTTTGATATATTTTCACAAGTCTTAGGTACACTGATTGATACTATGCAATGATCTGAGAAAGGGCGCTCTGTTGAGTAAAATTTAAAATTAGAATCAGTGATTTCGGATGAAATGATGTAGTCAATTATTGTCCTAGAAATATGAGTCAGTCTAGTGGGAATTTTCGTGTTTACAGAATTCAAATTATATGCGTTTAGTAAAGAATCTAATTTTCGACAAGATAGTTAATATTCCAATCTCAGAGTAAAAGAACATCATTATTTTCAGCATAAGCGATTGATAATTCAGTTTCTATTTGCTTGATAAATTCTGTCATATACTTTTTTGAAACGCAAAATGACACATTGAGTAATTGCTTTTGTAATCGGAGGTTCCAATTGGATTTTTCAATTCAGTCCACAAACTTTCAAATTTAGAATTACAATTTGCGATATTATGTCGGAATTTTGGATTATATATTTTGGGAAGAAGGAATAACACACCGCCACCTTTGAACTTTTCTAAGAAATTGTTTAAAGCCCTATCCCTACGAAATAATTTGTAAATCGAACTGTCAAATGACCAATTTAAATCAAGGTCATTGCTAGACAACCGAGTTTCTGAAATTCCTATGATTGTTTCATTTTGGAAATTTGCCAAAAACTGTCTGAATTGGTAGTATTTAGCAGCTAGATTCTGAAAATTTATGTGGATATAATTAATCGAATTACTGGTGGTTAGTTTTGAGGCAAATGCTTCATAAAAAATGCTAGGACCCCGGTTTTTTTCTATTCCCTGTGAAGAGAGAAGATAAAATAGTATCAAGGCATAGAAGAGGCATTTTTTAAAGCTTAACATAATAAGAGGCAATTTCATTTCGATTAGATGTAGACGTATTCTTAACATGGATTTTACAATTACTTTATGTAGTAAATTAATATGCATTATTAGATAAAAGTAGTAAATGTTTTAACTGTGAAATTTCTCTTGCTGGTAACTACAGTGGTAAAATGGCAACTTCTGAGGATAGGTGAGCATGAATCGGCGATTTTTGTTGCAGTTGATTAATTACAAAGTGGTGATAATTAGGCTGTGCATAAAAGAGCGGTTTGCGCTCTGAGCCTTGTGAAACGAAGCTCGTGCGGATCGAGGGACACCAAAGAATTCTTTGATTAGTTTTGCAAGAGTTTCATAACCAGCCTTAGAAAAGTGGGTTTGGCAGGGCGTTCAAAACAAAAGAGTTACAGTTTGGGAAAACACTGTATCCTAGTGATTTGACGTTTTGGTGCAGAAGAGTGTTCAGTTCGAATGTTTTACTGTTGGGGTGGCCATTGAACACGAAAGGCGCAAGTTCTCCAAGAAATACTTGTGCATATTTAAAAGTAGTCTTAACAGCTTCGATTAAATTTGAATACTTTTCTGTAAAATCCGATTTACTCTGCATTAAATCATTGCGACCAATTTTAATGAGAATTTTTTTGATAGACTCTTCTTTTGGGTACTGCTTAATAACGCATGTGAGTTCCTGAGTAAGAATGGACGGTGTTTTTATGATTATCGATGAGGTGGTTAGCTCTAAGTTCTTTATACATTGGCAATCCTAAGATTAAGAAGTCGGTGTTAGGCTTAATGTTTGAGAGTGATTTTTCTCTTTCTTCATCAGAAATGAATTTCTTAAGCAATTCATGAATAAGAAGTAGTTCACACTTATTAAGTTGTAGAAAGGATGTAACAAGTTCACTGTGATTTGCGAATGGCAATAGCGAGGAGTTCGTAAATGTTTTGAGAAAAGAGCGTGCATGAGCATCAACTGCTCCGTGAGAAAGCATCACGCCAATCAGAAATCATTGCGGCCAATGTAGATATACTTGATGTAACATTAAATACAAGTTTTTCAAAAGTTCTTGACAATATTGAAGTAATGGTAATTGGTCTTAAATTATGCAATTTAGACGGTTGTGATTTTGGAATTGGTATTATTATAGCCGTTTTCAAGATTTTCGGGAATTTAGTAGTTCTTCTGCATAATACACTATTTACCAACATTTATACATTTAGAATACTGAATGCATCACAGAGTTTACAAATGTAACAATTGCAAATCATATCTAATGATGGCAAAATCACCATCAACTATGAATAACGAATGTGTCATCGTATTTACCTATTGAAGTTACAAAAGCAGAAAACCATGTATGCAGCCATGCAAAGTCATAAACCAAAAAAAGTGAAAAAAACGTGCAAATTCGATAAAACATGTAACATGCAGTTGGTTGTTTATCAATTATGACGCCTTGTTTGAAATCTAGCATGTTTTTCAAACTGTGTGAAATTCATAGAACAACATTTACTATTTTAAAGGACTATTCATTTGTTGATATGACAAAATATATATTATTACAATACATCAATCGAAAGAAAAATTTTGACTGTCTTCCTCATCATATCCAAAAGCATTTAAATGGTACAAACACAATTTTCATAACATTGGCTTTACAGAAGGAAACCTTACAAATGCATATATTATTACTTTTATCAAATCTCTTAATTTGACATATAGAAAGGAAACAGTGTTTTGGGCGCATAAGTAATTTTGGACGGGTGAATTAACGCAGTACTATTATGGATACATCAGCTTACTTTAATGATGTTAATTTTTTGAAATTCTTAGCAACTTCTTTTCTAATTACCATGCGTCTGTATTTTATTGTGCAAATAATACGCTATTAACTAACTTTGTTTACCAATTTACAAACATTTACACATTTAGAAAGTTAAATTCAACATGAAAGCACAAGTAATTTTGGATGGGCGAACTAGTGCATTACTATTATGGATACATCCACTTACAATGTACTGAATAATTTGGATAATAAGCTTGGGCATCGTGATTCCTGTGTCAACTATGAATATAAATGGTGATACCTCTGTGAAAATTTGCTAGATGCGGTGAAACGAGAGGTGGCTCGTAGCCCGTGTCACTTTTTTCTGATTGGTCGAGAGGGTTGGCCTTTGACCTGAGATGCCGTGGATATTGCCGATGGTGTTGTACTGACGTCATGGAAGTCATGTACTTTTACTAGTTTTTGTGTTATGTGATCTAATTTAGTTTTACTTTCCCACATTAACTTACTTTACATGTATCACTTTCCCACATTAACTTACATTTTTTTAGTTTTACTTTCCCACATTACCTTACATTTTACTTTACATGTATTACTTTCCCACATTAACTTACTTTACATGTATTACTTTCCCACATTAACTTACTTTACATGTATTACTTTCCCACATTAACTATTTTGACCTGAGACACCGTGGATATTACTGATGCGGTTGTACTGACGTCATACTGTGTTGACTGATTAAACAAGTCAGTCTATATATTCACCTAAATTATCAGATAAAATCATTATTTTTCTTCTACGCAAATTCTTATGTCTGTGGAAACATTAGTATCTGGTTCACTTGGAAATCTGTTTGATGAGCTATGTACAACTCCACCACCAGCCTCCAACTATAATCGTTAACACAAGAGATGATGATCGCACCTGTAAAAGAAAAACGCTGAGCTCCCCATAAGCAAAAACGTCCTGTACTTAATAATAATGTCATTGTCTTACCCAACACAAAGGCACAAGAAGACAATGATATTTTACAACGCTTACATGATGTCAATTTACAACCATCTTCGTGTACTTTTCAATCGCAAGTCCTGCTAGTGAAATTCCGAAAAAAATCTGGATAACAATCGTGGATGCTGTTCAGTTAAACACAAGATATGGTGTTGCAGTAAAGATTAGACTCGATAATGGTGTTTATTATTTTCTACCTAAATGCTACATCAGTGCATTGGGTGATAAATACAAGTTCTTAATCAATAAAAAACTTTTTCGCAATGATGACATGGGGGACAGTGCTATTACAAAACGTATTGTACAACAGTTTAGTAAATAGAGAATGTATAGTTGTGTTTTCACTCTTTTTCTACATGTACTAGTTAACATATGTTTGATAAATTATTACATTTCATAAACATTATTTTTAATATAAAAATTTAAACTCCTACATCGTAAATTGTTTTATCTAGCTATTAATTTAACATGCAATTGACATTCAAATTTAGCATAAGGGAAGGATGATTGAAATAAAGTAATCATTAGTTTAGTAAATTTAATAATACTATTTATTATACAATGAGAATGTAGAAATGATTTGTATGTGTTTCATTAATGGTAGATTTCTAGAGATACATCTCATCACTAAGTTAAATAAGTGTAATATTAGATAATGGATGCGCATGTTGTGTATAATAATATAATTAGGGATAAAATAAATATATACATTTATTCAAAGGTTAATATACAATACTCTAACGAATGTCCATGATCAAGAAAAATATTAAATCTATTGTCTTTGATTTCTCCATCAATAAGCATGAAAATTTTCTGGATTGCAATGTCTATCGGGAAACCATCTGCATGGAGTCTAGTGCTGTTATTTCTTAAAATTTGTGCTGTGGCAAATTTATGAGGGATATTCTCTCCACACAACTTGAAGTTTGAGGAAACTACATCTATATGGGGAGCCAAGCTGAAACACGTATCGCATGTACATTGTCCCTGTGAAGGTTGAAACAGAACATGCAACACTTTGTTGTTTGGGAGTGGTATATCTTCATATTTCACGAGCTTATCAATAATTTCAAAACACACATCTTGTGTTCGATTGCTGAAAAATTCTTTAAAACGCTATCAAAGCTGCATTCGAGAAATACGTTAGTTGTCATCTCCAAAATTGCGAATCGTAGTTTTTAAAATATCCGTAAAATTTATAAACATAGAGTTTTTGTGATTGGCTACTTTTTACGTTTGGCAGTGTAAATATATGGTAATGATGATAATAATAGTATTACTATTAAATTAACATTGGTAATATAAATTTTCTTATCACCTCCGCCAACTAGTGTGTTTATTGCCTTTGGGAACATTTAATTTTCCTTTTGTGATTTTTTTTGTCCTTTCGAACAAAATGAAGTGGGTTATGTTTTATAATACATGAAAGAATTTGCAGAAACAGTCATTGTTAAGATTTTTATTAGATGTTTGTGGAAAATGTATGAATATTGGATAAAAACAATCTTTGAATATATTACATACATTATAGGCGTCAGGTGTCATGATAGTATACATTAATTGACATGGATTTATTACATTTCTGAAATTAAGTTTATATATATATATATTCTGAATCATAAAGAGATTCATTGTAAAGAGAATATGTCGTCAACGTTTAATGTTGTTCCCTCGTGAGCTAGTCAAGTCTTTTTAATATTCAGCAGCCCGTCAAACTCTGGAAAACACATTTTTGGGAAAATTGATTGATTGTAATTATTTTAACAAAGTCCATAGTATTTTATAGTCATTTCCAAAGTGGAGTTTATAATAAATTCAATGCAAAAATGAATCAGATTGAATTTTTCAATGAATACTCGGAAAAGTTTGAAAGGACAAAAAAAATCACCAAAAAGAAAATTAAATATTCCCAAAGGCAGATGATTTTGTTTGAAAGATAAAGAAATCACCAAAAGGATGATGATTTGAAAAAACTTCTAAAATACCATCACCACATGTTAAATTTAGGTAATAATAATAATAATGATGATGCATTGAAAGAATTTTTGAAGGATCCAAATACAGGTGTTTTTTTTACATGGTGATAAGATTTACACTGGTGCTGGTTCAATATCATATAACGAATTTAAGGATTATGTAGAAACACCTAATAAAAGATTGTCAAAACTTGTGTGTGATATTTTAAAAGATATTGACACAATCCCCGATCACTTGATTAAAAACAAAAACGTGTACAAAAATATAAATACGAAGCAACTGCTATTATGGAACTAGTTTGGAATATGGATAAGCACTTGCATCAACTGTACACTTCGTCAGCGAGTTTTGGTGGAATTAATGAACTATATCATAAAGCTAAATTGAAATTTCCGAAAATTACCCTGCAAAATGTGAAAAACTTTCTCGCAACAAGTGATGTATATACAACACACGAGAGAGCTGTGAGGAAATTTCCCCGTCAACGTGTTATTGCATTTGGAATTGATGAAATTTGGACTATGAACTTAGCGGTGGTGGAATCTCTAGCTTTTTACAATAGAGGAATAAAATATTTACTTGTTTGTTATGATATTTTATCTAAAAAATTCCGTGTACAGCCTTTGCGAAATAAAAAATCTAGTCATTTGTTG
>CABFPE010000474.1:579659-595009 GCA_900660155.1 Hofstenia miamia
TATATATATATGCAATTAGAGATGTATCATTAACAGTTGAATATTTAGGTGTCTAATCATCCAGACATAACAGAACTGTTGTCACCCATGCGAACCACCAACAATGACTATAGTAGTCTACCGCGAAACTTCAAACAAAAACGTTTTAAGGATGAATCATCAAATTCAGAACCATCTGACAGTCATACAAAAGGTAAATTTTTCTTTAGTTGCTGTATTATTCGCTATTTTTCATGTAGTAATTCATTTCTTTTATGCATATATTTGTTATATTGTATAAATATATTTTAATTGGAAATTTGTAAATGTGTACTTCAGAGTTGAAAGCTGATTTTGGTATAAAAAAATTTGTTTCATTGGATCTGGCCTAATCAAATCAGCAATTGCAAATTTACTGCAATATCAATGCATAGTTGAAAAATTCGAGTGTACTTATGCCGACAAGTAATTGCTGGAAATAATTGAATTGTGTATCGGGTTTATGTCCAAGGTATTTGAAAGTTTGTAGATGTGCTTGAAGTGTTCCCGTTCCAAAACTTCTTTACTATGCGTACCTTGATATTGTATCAATTTCATGGGATGGTTTACTTTACTTATTTTTATTAGGTCATTGATGTTGTAATTAGTTACTCGTTCGTTTGCAATTTATTGATAATGTGTGCTCTAATGGGAATTTAATGAACAAAAATGTGCGTGACTCATTACTTAGCTCTTCACATATTACAAATTTCTTTCTTTCCGGTATCAGTTTCAGACTTGATGACTATTTGAATAAATCAATATACCAAATATTTTTATCTTTTTTGTTTCAAATATTCAATTTCTGTCGAGACTAGATGTTCTAAGTGTAACAATTATTTATTGTACATATGTGTCAGGCCTAGTACTATAAATCCAGTCGTTTCATCAGCTGGAATACACTCGCAGTGCCTGTCAATTCTTTCCCTGCATGCTACTTTATTTTGATATTTGACTTTGAGCTGTGTATAATTTTATATCTCCTATATTTCGTTTTGTAAATTGACTACTGTATATAAATTACACCTTTGTCAGACTAGATTCAAATTGATAAAACTTCCAAGCTGCATAAGCGTTCAAAAAAGTGGCCTATTATATATTGAAATGCCCCCAAGTAAAGCATTTCACCCGGGCAAGTGTTTTAATGCACTTATTGTATTGCAAGCATTACTTAGCAGATGTTATCGTTTCCTTTAACATGAATTGGAATTATTTAGTCGATATGTGATCATGAACTTTTGTGCAAATATCCATTGATAGGGAACATTTTATCAAAATCATTTCAAACATCAATGGAATGAAATACCTGTATTATTTCATTGGTACTAAAAGGAGTTAAATTTCATTCATTAACCCTCATTCGACCGGCAATTATCTACACCTTACTAACCCTAACCTAACCTGGCGTTGATATGTTCAGAGTGCAGAGCATCGGCAACTTTTTTATGGTTTTACGGTCTGTCGAATAGTTGTGTTTTGAATCCTTCATAATAATGAAGGCGTTTAGTAGTGCGACGTCCAACATGAGTAAAAAGAAAATGAGAGAATAGCTGCGTGACATGCGCTTACATGTAAAGTCCTCGATTCGACCATCCATGAAATCAACACCGCCTTTGCCGTTATTGTTGTTCTGGATATCCAAGGGCTTCTTATCCTCTCGGTTATTACTGATGCCTGGCTGGCTGTGCATAGAAGTAATCATAAGTACGTTTTTATTCTTCTTACGAACATATGAAATAATCATAATACGTTTCTCAATGTCCCATAAACTCTTCTGTGGAAAACGTATGTCGTTGCTTGACATCTGTGGAATCTTTACGATTTTTATTGATCGTGCCAGTAATTGTGAGCCTTTTTTCAAGGAGCTTCGTTGCTAGGCTGTGGGGGAAAAAGACGATCCATATAAATATTTCATTCACTATGTGAGTATGGTTCGGCCAATTGTAGAACCACATTCTCAGCAAAGTCAATTTCACTGTTATTGTCAACGTTCCCCCATTTCTAGCGTCGCATATCCAAAAAAGTTTTGTGCCACATTTCGCCGGTTTCTGTGACACATAGCTGTGGCCAGGCACATATCCCCGAAAGTATAAAGTTGCTCATCGATTGTAAGCGAGTCAGAGGGGATGTAATGTTGTCCAAGGTTAAACTAAAACAAATCCCAAAGCTCTGGAACTGCAGCTTATTTGTCTGTCAGCTTCCGTTGCCGCCAAGTATTTTTGTTATCAAATGTAACATTGTGCAGAAATAGCCTAAGACGATTTTTCCTTATAGCACACTGGTAGAAGGGACGACTGTCATTTGCAGAAAACAAAGATTCAACAGAAGACAAATTGTCTTTATCAGCACCAGCACGAATAATGATTGCAACACATGCATTCATTTCAGAGAATGAAAATCTGTTTTCCAAGGGCACTAATTCAAGAATTTGTGTACCGCAGAACAGTCTACAGAATTGTCTCAGTAACAAACAAATTGAATGATTCAAGCTCAGAGTTAATGGTATCTGCGGCCCGAAGTAAAATCACTTTAATTCCTTTGGAAGCGATGGGCTGCTGGTCGACGCTTACTCGATTGAAATCCGTTTGGGCGAAACAACATTTTCGTCGTCAATATGTTTCCTATCACATTCAGAATCACTTGTGTATCGTCACTGTTTTCAGAATTTATTACTTCAAGTTCTCCATCGGTGTATTCTTGATAAACGTCATCAGCTCCTTCGTATATTATCATATCATCATGTTGCTCACCGGGTTCACTAGCATTGTGACTATCAGAATCAGTCCAATTTTCAATCGCCTGCACTGCTTTCTGCAAAGAAATTCTCTTACGTGACGACACGATACGCACAGCACAATAATGATAATTCTACCACTGCTACCACAACTACACAATAAATTGGTTGGCTGCGAGCTTAGTTATTCTCTCTCCTTCTCAATAAAAAATGAATGCTATCGCTGCATGCTAAACACGCATCAGCATTACAGCTTACGCTCTATTGCAACTATAATATGGTTAATCTACATATGTCGACAAATGGCCGAAGCAAGTTATTTTTTCCTGCCATGCGTTCCTATCATGGAGAGTATAAAACAAAACCAGTAGCACAAAGGCCTAATAATGTTACGCACTGACATGCAAACCGAAAGGCTAGAGCAGCTTACTTCATATATATATTTTGATTTGAAAAGTACGTGTCTACATATGTATACAGGAGGCAGAATGAGGATTAAAATGTAATCAATACGTATATCTCAAATCGAAATTTTTATGAGAATACTTGTTGCTAATAATAAATTTATGTAAAATTTTTTTTCCAATTTGAGCTGTTATATGAATTTACACATCTAATATTCGATAGATTTTGCATGAAAAAGGTTGTTTCAAACATTACTGTATTTAGAAAAGAAATCACCTCTTTCGAAGACCAGTGTTGAGTCAATTGCAAAAGGAATAGCATCTTGTAAAATTTCCAGCGGCGACAGTTCGCCTTTAGCAAACGAATCCACGGTCAAATCAAAGTTGCCGATTCCAAAGTCACTGAATTTCATCAATGATCTTGAAAAGATACCTGCTAATGCTAGTGTACCAAAATCTTGCCCTCAAAATACAGTGCCTATTTCAACATCTTCATCATCTACTAAATCTCATCCTCCGCCTCCACCTCCGCCTTCTTTGAGTGGAATACCTCCACCACCTCCACTGCCTGGTTTTGGTTCAGGAGTACCTCCTCCACCTCCACTACCTGGATCTGGAATACCACCTCCGCCTCCACTTCCTGGCACTGGTATACCTCCACCGCCTCCTTTTCCTGGAATAGGAGGTGGAGTTCCTCCTCCACCTCCTATTCCAGGTGGTGTGCCACCGCCTCCAGGTTTTCCAACTGCTATGAAACCTGTTCCTGCAAGAGTTGCGATGAAAGCTTTATACTGGCAGCCCATTAATCTTAACAGAATCGCGAAGTCAGATTCTTTATGGGATCATCTGCCCTCTGCCACTGACCAGCTTAATCAAGCAGAAATTGAAAATCTTTTTGCGCGTGAGACGAGTAAACAGCGTTCTTCATTAGAATCTAAGTACGCCACCGTTTCTAAAGGACGTAAAGTTGTCAAAGTCATTGCAGAAAAACGCTCACAAGTTTGTTATTTTTTCATACTTTTACATCTTAATTCATTAGTCGATTTTTGAATGTTAATACTAATTTATTAAAAGTAGTTTTGGTTTCTGCAATTGCTCTCTATTGAAAGACATTTGAACAAATTTAAAGCGTTTACTATGCCTTAATGGGTTATTTTTATCAATAACATATTCATTACTAACGAAATACTTCAATTTTTAATATTTTAGAGTAGATTTAAGTGTTTTTGACTAGGACTGTTGATGTTTTTAGTATAAATGTTTCAATTTAAGCTAAACTGTTTTTAGTTGCTATGAATCACACTTCTTTTTGAATTGTCAATGTTTAATGTTTTGATTGAATTATTTAGGCTGTTGGTATTTTAATGTCTGGCTTACATGTCTCAGTTGGTGATATTGCCGCAATGATATACAAAATGGAAGGAGATGCTCTAGACAGAGACAGTCTTCGCGCTCTTCTCGATGCTCAAGCTTCTCCTGAAGAATTGGCTTTAATTAAAAATGTGAAGGCAGTGGAGTCTTTGGACAAACCGGAGCGGTTTCTTCTCGACTTGGCGGGTTTGGAATGTTTCAGTGAACGGGCGTTCTGTATAGTTAGTCGTGCTGAAATCACTGAAATGTTATCGGGTATACAATTCTTTTCTTTTAGCTGAATTCTCTAGGCAATGTCCAATCACAGGAATATATTTTATGTATTGTAAATTCTTTTCAACAAAGGATACCACAATTGTTTTCCAATATTTTTCGACGGTACTAGATTGTGAATCATTGTAATGAAGTCCAAGTAACTGCATAATATCTAAACTTAGTAGTAAAAATGATGAGAAAAGTATCAATTCTTTGAAAGACTCAATGGGATTTAGAATGCTAAATATGTCGTTACTCTAGATTTCTAGACTATATCAGGGAGGAGGCTGGAAGAAAATTCTTCTAGGAAATCACTTTTATGAAGAAGGATATTTGAAATATTTGCTTTTGCCAGAGGAAACCTGTCCTAACTGTTTTTCTTTATTTCTCATATATTGAGCACCAGTGTACGTACATATAGATAATGGGTGTACAGTGTAGACAACGCATAATTCCAAAAAATCAATAGCACTGATAAGATTACGTTTAGTGAAATATTATTTGATGCAATTGTTTGCGTCTATAAAAAATTGCGAAAACCCCTGTGCTGTGTATACAGAAGCATATGTTAATACCGTATGCACTTTAACATGTGAAACAACCTACTAATTCATTGCATTTTTAGAACTTCAAAAAAAAATGACTCTATTGTGTGAAGTTTGCACAGCTCTCAAGACCTGGGAATCTCTTCGACATTTGATGGCGTTAGTCTTAGCTGTTGGGAATTACCTAAATGCTGGAAATAAAGCCAGAGGATCAGCCGCAGCTTTCGCGCTAGACATCCTTCCAAAATTGAAAGACATGAAGACTCGGGATGGTCGCTCAACTCTGTTGGCATACATTGTGAAAGTGTTTCTGTCTTCAAAGGAGGATGCTAATTTACCTTTGCCAGAACCGGATGCACTTACTCAGGCTTCACAGATTTCCCTCGATGATCTCACTAGTGATTTGAAGCTTATAGAATTTGAGTTGCAAAAGGCACAAGAATCGTATGACCGAGTAAGTAAATTTTTTATAGTATAAGTTGAGAATCTATATTATATCCACTTATTGGTAAATCCTTAAACTGAAAATCTAAAAACACAAATTTAGTGTTTGTGTTTATAACTGTTTTTAGAGCTCTTCACTTATTTGTTTGTCACTCTAAAATAACCAAGTTCTTATGTCTGATAAAGTTGACGTGCCGACAATTTGAAACATCTTCTTTGATCAACATTATTAATATATTCAAGATTCCTATTACTTGCAAATTGTTACAAGCAGAAACTTTCAATATTTTAATGACAACTCATATTTTCTCATATTATTTAATATATTTAAAAATCATGATAATTTTTAAAAAATTTATTAATTTGGTAAAGTACTGTAAGCCTATTTTCTTAAATTAAAAATTATGTTTATTACTAAAATTGAGGTACATAATTCGACTTAAAAGCTTACAACCAATTGTTTAGGTTCTCGCCGAAACTACGAGAAGTCCAGTGGAACCTTTCAAATCAAATTTAGCAAAGTTTTTTACACCTGTTAAAAAAGATGTTGAAGCTTGCAGTGAAAAATTAGATCTAAGCTTCAACAAATACAATGATCTTCTGAAATTTTTTTGTGTGGCATCAGATTCAAAGCCTACTTTAGCGGAGTTCTTTACAATTTGGGTGCAGTTTAGTCGCGATCTTAAGGCAGCATGGCGACTCGAGCAAATGCGTCTCACCAAACAAAAACTAAAAGAAGCAACTAAGCGTGTATCCGAAATTAAACAAAAACAAAAGGCCGCGAAGGAGTGCGCTACAACAGTAACAAAGAAATCTGGGGGGTTGAAAGCTAAATTGAAAAACGCTCCTAAAACCTAATTTAAATTTCCATTGCTTTACATTCCAATTTCAACATTTAGCAATCCCTGAAAACCTGAGGGTTAAATAATACATTAAATTCTTGCTTTAGAGCTTAAGCAATTTATTCCAGTAGTTTCTCATTTAAATCATCTCTTCAATGATTCCCAGAATGACTCAAGATTTAGTATTGTTCAAGTGCAATTGTTTATTTTTTATAAAAATAGCTCGTTCGCAGCTTTGAAATCTAGTTTTAACTCACTTGAACTTTTATTCCAAGCAATCATTTCTTATGCTTTTCTTGTGACTCAATGTCTCATCTTGGTGCTATTTTAGTGTGTAAATTGCAGTTATGTACATGTGCAAATATATACATTATTTCCAAATGCCGTGCAATTTTTTTGAATGTTTTGTAATTATTTTGTACGAAATGTAAATTTGTATACACAATTTTTGAAATTTGTTATTTGAACTTTGCGCTATTTTGCTTAGTTTTGTAATTGCTTATGGTAATGTAAAAAGCTGTTGTTTTTTAGTATTAGTTTACTGATATTCATGTTTCTAGACGCTTTGTGTGTTACTAACGTTTCACTACAAAGTTATTTCACAAGGTTTTTTTGGGAATGTCACTTTCAGGCCGTCCCGATACAAAATATAACTTGAATTACTAATTTGAATTTCTATTATATATATATATATATATATATATATATATATATTGTTTGCACACAATTTCAAGTATTTTTCTGAGTATTACTTTGTATGTTTTATATGAATGAACTTAAAATTTATTGCTAATGTACAATAAAGCATGAACAAAACTATGCTAATTCGATTAAAAGATTTTATTGTGGTTATCCCAGTTTTTTATGTATGACTTAAAAGTAATGGAATGATAAAAATGAAGCCTCATTTAAATCAAACTACATTCAAATCAAAAAATCCGCGAATTCAAGTTTCTGGCTATTACAATAAAAAAATTTTTCATCTTATAGATTATTTGCACACAAAACAAAAATATTGTAGTCTAAGGTTTATATGTAGAAAAAGGTAATCATAATGGAATTATTAATGTAAAAAGAGTATATTATCTTATCTTAGAAACTATTTTTGCTTAGTTGTTTCAAACCCAACTACAACACAGTCAGCAATATGCAAAACTTTGCACTCTTTTAAGTGAAGGAACTGAATGTGTATCTTGAAGGCTGCCAAATTTTGTTTTTACTACATCAATGTCATTTTCAGAGGACAGCATAACATTAATTTTAAACGTCTTATTTGAGACTTTCAAAATATTTTTTGCTACTCGTACAACCTTTTGTGTTGACAGACAAGTCTTGATGCAGTGGAGTTATTACACCTGCAATGCTGTCCACAACTCCTTTTCCATGGGAAGTCGCGAAGAATGCCCACTTTAATTCAATGTTAAGCTCTTCTTTCACGTGCTACATAATTCTCCAAATCTACTTTTGCTTAAATTGCCCAACTTCACCATCACTAAAGATTGTAAATGAAGGCATTACATTTTCATAATTTTGACAAAAATGATTGATATATTAGAAATTAGAAATTATCTTTATTTCAGAATGAAACACATCAAACTGACTAAATTTACAATAAAATTCACTTCACTTGAAGAGGTATTTGCGGCATTTCACGGACGTGATAGCTCTGGTGTTGTATTCCTTTCGTGTCGGTGTTTTTGGTAAGGGTTGGAGACTTGGTAAGTAGATAATGCAAATAGGAAGCGGAGAAAATTTCTAGATTGATGATTTCGTAACGTGTGAATATGGTAGACAGTGGAGGTTACAGCGAGAATGCTAGTATTTCTTGAAGAATCTGTTTGGAAAAATAAATGTAAATCTCCTATCAATATCTCTTTCAGGGGCTGGTAAACGTTCCCGAAGATTTGTAGAGGCATAGTCACTTCTTCCAGGTACTAGATCTGATAGTAAATGGTCCTCATAGTACATTCTCTTCAACAGTTTTTCATCTGACTTTCTCACAATTGTTTCAATAGATTCAAATTTATCCGTATATCCCAGTCGCATTGCCTTCCTCTGTAGTTTGTCTATAAGTTGCTGTAATGACTTCCTGCATCCTCCCCATACTGAAACCGAATAGGTTATGTTTGGCAATATCAACGCAGTGTAAAGTATCTTGAGCTCGCGTAAGGAGTAACCTTGTGCCTTTAACTTATTTAGAAGGAACATTTTGCTTCTGCATTTTCGTAAAAGCCTTGAGACATGTTCTTCAAATGACAAGGCATTATCAATGTACACTCCAAGGATTTTAATGGCTCGAAAGAGTTTGCCAGATGGATATTGTGTAGTAGTCAAAGGAGAGCTACCCTTAGAAAAAATCATTTCAACCGTTTTTTCTTTGTTCATCGATAGGTTGTTGTTATTACACCAGTCTTTCACAGCGCAAAGCACTTCTTGGGCCCTGTCTTGACCACGCGTTCCACCCAATAGGATTTTAGCATCATCTGCGTATTTTACTAAAGAGACATCACCTCCGTGCAAAACAAGATCATCACATAATAAGTTGAATAAGATTGGCCCCAGAATAGAGCCTTGGGGTATACCAGCGTTTGTGCTGAGAAGTCGTGAATGTCGCCCATTGAAGTCAACAAATTGTGTCCTGTCTAGAAGGAAGTCGCAAACTAGATTGACAACATACGGCGAGATATTCAGTTTGCGAAGAGAGTTAACCATCTGATCGCGCGGCACTCGGTCAAACGCTTTACTGAGATCAATCGCAATTACCCTGACGTAATCATACGATTTAATCATATCCTTTGCTTTATTGATTATGCGCAAGAGAGCCATTTCTGTCGTTGTCGACTTTTTGAAACCGAATTGATTCCGCTTCAGTCTGGCATTGTAGGCTTTGGAGATGAACTTGTCATATATCATTCTCTCTAAGTGCCTCGACAGGATTGGCGTTACAGATACAGGTCTCAGGTCAGTAACAGACTTCACTTTTGAGCGTTTCGGAATAGGAACGACTCTGGATACTTTGAATTATTTCGGAAAACACCCTCTTACCAAACACAAATTGTAAATGTGACACAAAGGCTCAGCTAGGCTGTGAGCATTCTGTCGAATGAGCCAATATGGAATCTGATCGATTCCTGGCGCAGTTTTCTTTGTTCTCCGTAAGCTGTGGTAAACTTCATGAATTGTAAAATCAGGGGAAATACTGCCATCTACGTAATCACGAACTGGTGCAGTATATGTATCAATATGGGAAACTTGTGCGTAATGTTTGTTAATTTCATCAACGTCCAAAGCCACATCCACGTAAGAGGAGTCACATGGTGAGACTGCCTTCCACCATTGTTTTGATCCCACTTCATGTTTCGTTTTGGCAATATTATCAAGCATGGTTTTCCTGATTCTTCGAGATAGAGCATTAGCCTCATTCTTGCGGTTCCGAACGTCAAGGAAATATTTCCTCTTCAACATAAGTTTGACCAGCGGCGTCACGTGGGGTGGGTCTTTTCAGGGACCTTAACCTTCTTGACTGGACAGTAAGCGTTGAAAAGTTCGAGCATACGTTGGGTCAGAATTTCCAGCATTCTATCAGGATCATTTATTTGAAGGATATCAAGGAAGTTTGTTCTGTCCATAGCAATGTGCAATGCTCTGACATCTTGGGGTCGAATATTACGAACAAAAGCAATCTTGCGCTGCGTCCTAGAACGATTCTTAGCCTTTATGATAATGGCGCTGTGATCAGAGGGAACAGTAGTTCTTTTAGAGTACGCTGGGTGGTAATCTCTCCCAGCAGTTGAGAGAATAAAATCGAGCTGATTACGTCCGCATGTGCTCCCAATATGCAGGTGTTCCATTGGTAATGCGTCGAGTATTTTGGTTGGGTTAAAATCGTTGAAGTCACCGCATATTGTGAAGTGTGCAGTTGGGCACTGCCATTGAAGTTCTTCTACAGAACTGATAAAATACTCCTGGTAATGCTCCTGGCGTTGGCAACAGGGAGGGTAATAGAAGACACAAAATATGTTTTGCGACACAACAGAAGTAAATAGCAACCACAAAGCTTCAAAACTCGTGGTAAGTGTTGGAAAAAGTTGAGACACATTATGCGTAGTTTTATAGCGTAGGCAAACACCTCCTCTAGACTTTTTATTGGAATTATGGGAAGATCTGTCGTGGCGAAGAATAGAATACCCGAATATGGCGACAATATTATCTTGAACATCGCAGCTGAGCCAGGTCTCTGTAATGAAACAAAGGTCAATGTTCTCATAAGCCAGCTCCGAAGATAACAAAAGCGCAGCATTTTTCTTCTTTATGAATCGAGTGTTAAACAACATTACGTTGGGTTGAGTCTGTAGTCACGTTTGCTCCCATACTTTCGCCTTGATGTTGTAGACCTATATTCTGAAATTTCTGATGCGCATGTTTCTTCTATTAATACCTTCTGAGTTAATCAACTCTCACCGTTGTTTAAGACTATTCTTCTCCTCCTCGATTTGATCCGGTGAGAGTTCTGGACAGATAGATGGGCGCGGAAATTATTGAAGGATTTCAGTTTGTAGAGAGAGGCCAAAATTTTCCGTTTATTCCATACACTATCTAGTTTTACGAGGAGTGGACACGTATAACCCTTTTTTTGTTGACCCAAGTGACGGATATCCGTGACCGTGCAGTCCACATCCATGTGAGTAATCAATTCTTCCACTTGCTTCTTGTCAGACACCAATTGTTCAAATGCCTTACCTGTTGGTTCGGGGATACCACGAATCCGTACTGAGCATTCATCAGCAGTGCGCACCTTTTGGGCCACTGGTGCGGTATTGGAAGGTGACTTCCAATTGAGAGAGGCAACTTCATCAATTTTGCAGGTTGGTTTCCATAGCGGCATTTTGCAGGTTGGTTTCCATAGCCTCACGTACAGTCTTTGATACATTGTCGACGATATCCTGTTTGAATTTCACTTTGTCAATTTCAGAGAATACAGTTTTCAGTGGAGCTTTCAGGCAGTTTTCACAGATAAATAGTAGGGAAGGAATGTCTTTGATCATCATAAATACATTGTTGTCGATGTTCGCACATGGAGCATGTATCCAACCTTGATACCTTTCGCAGCAAACCCAGTTGTGCTCTGCATCCCCGTGTTCCTTGCAGATGCTGCACGTGCCGTTATCTGAGGCTGATTGAGAAATAAAATCACCATTTTCATCAATTCCAATAATTTCTTTTTTCTTTTTTGTTTTCATTATTAATATCTAGTGATCAGCAATGCGAATATATTCTTTTTTCTTTCAAAGTTAAATATGATTTTAAATATTAAGTTNTTGCTTCTTGTCAGACACCAATTGTTCAAATACCTTACCTGTTGGTTCGGGGATACCACGAATACGGACGGAGCATTCATCAGCAGTGCGCACCTTTTGGGCCACTGGTGCGGTATTGGAAAGTGACTTCCAATTGAGAGAGGCAACTTCATCAATTTTCTTTTCAATTGCGGCATTTTGCAGGTTGGTTTCCATAGCCTCACGNCACTTCCCCATATATTCTCCCAGAACCTTACAGCATCCTCGCCTGCTCTAGCTGTAGCCTTTTCTCCAGCATCTAGTTATTTGTAGAATCGTCCTTCTTGGGCCTCAAACTTCATGTTGTCTCTTGTTTGCTTTGCTCTTGCCCTATATTTTCTTAGTTTCTCAGCTTCTGCAACTAATCTCTGCTTTAGCTCTTCTCTTGCAGTTTCTATTGTCTTCCCTTTACCTATCCTGCATCTGTCCTGCACTGCCTTACTTGTCCTGATCTTCCCTATTTGNTCATCAGCAGTGCGCACCTTTTGGGCCACTGGTGCGGTATTGGAAGGTGACTTCCAATTGAGAGAGGCAACTTCATCAATTTTGCAGGTTGGTTTCCATAGCCTCACGCACAGTCTTTGATACGATATCCTGTTTGAATTTCACTTTGTCAATTTCAGAGAATACAGTTTTCCGTGGAGCTTTCAGGCAGTTTTCACAGATAAATAGTAGGGTAGGAATGTCTTTAATCATCATAAATACATCTTTGTCGATGCTTGCACATGGAGCATGTATCCAACCTTGACACCTTTCGCAGCAAACCCAGTTGAGCTCTGCATTCCCATGTTCCTTGCAGATGCTTCACGTGCACTACTAGCCAGAATTTATAATGTACTTCAATCTTAGAAGTATATGCATAAGTTCAACAAAGCTCATTAGTGGATGAAAATGTTGAAATTTCAATCTTCTTAACTAGAATGAATGTTTTTATTCAAATAGTCAGTCTTTGCAGAGAGTTTAATTGTGGAGGTTGGTTTCTTCATTGAGAGTAAGTTGTTTTTATGTTTTGAAATGTAAAATTCTCTTTTTCCATGAAACTTATACAACTGATGAAATTTAGAAATTTTTTAATGTCTTGTTCAATGCATTAAAATCTTCTAGAACATATGTGTATAGATATATTTTATAGTAATGACTAGTTATTCAAACACCTCCTCCATGTGGAAGAGTGGGAATTGAAAATCATTTATGCTTTGAATTAATGCTAACATCTCTTAGAGGGTATAACACCTTTAAACTGCATTTGTTATAACATTTGATCATTTCTATAATTCCATCATATGTACAAATGTAACACATAGTTTAAATATTAGCATAGCAATGGTTAATTGAATTACAATAGAAATTGGAGATATAAGCAAACCATCATGTAAAAGAGAGACATGGATTAATTTCCATGTTACAGGGCTTAGTGGTAAAGTGTACAATTACATTTCATAAAAATAATAATAATACTAATTACATTTATAACACATAGTAAGACTTTCTTCATTTATCATAAGAAATGAAACATGTGCTATTATTAAAGGCATAAGAACTTGAATGGTTAATTCAATTAGAGCAAATGTTCAACAATACTATCATCACAATTGATTGTTGTGAAAAATGAACTCTACATGAATATTAAGTGTATAAATTCAAACAAAATGAGGGGGCTTTCAAAAACTGATAACTGTATAAATGATAGGAGAATGAATAATTGTATAAAGCTAACATCAATGCTAGTTCAGTTGCTGGTAAAACATAAAGAAGTTATCTGGTTGGTTTATTATCAACTCCTTAAAACAACTGAATTTAAGAAACAGCAAATAAATATGCTGTTGGGTGGAAATGTATAAATTGCTTTGATCTAGTAGCACTTGTTTAATTTTTTACAACATAATGATTTATAAGGGAAAGAAGCAAAAATTCCCCAGTAAAACAAAAACTTCATTCAATTTTTACAAAGATTGGCTAGTGATTGTTGAATTTATTCAATAATGAAAATCTTGTTATATCTTCAATAAATGATTAGTATAATAACTTTGTTTAATTATTTCTAATATCATATCAAATAAAAACTTCTACTACATTAAGCAAATACTATGTGAATTTACTTTAGTAAAAAATTCCATATTCTATTTTCCATGGAGATTATAATTGCTAAACAACATAACTCAAGAAAGAAATGGAATGGTGAATTAAATAAACAAAAAGAAATTTGAGAAGAAATATTCAACTAATAAATAATGAAATGATATTGTATTATTAAAGATAGGTGAATGGCTTATTTACAAAGTACAAATATTTCTTTGTTTTAGTCTAGTTTGTTTTTAATTAATTGGTGAAAATATGTGATCTAAATTGTCAGCTCTATTGGAGCTGATACTTTGCATTGATTTCAATCTCAGAATGTATGTAAAGCTAGGGTGAGGTTTACATTTACACATAGAAACATTGGTACATGTTTGATCCTTGAATTTAATGTTTTTGCTTTCATAATTATACTAATTGCAATGTTTCCTGTGTTTTTAATATTTAAATGAGCACATATTAATATTTGTATTTTTAAGCAATATTTGATCTTGCACTTGGCATTTTGATGATATTATTAATCAAATATTTATTAAATTTCAAGTCATAGTGGAGTTTATGCCATGGTTAAATGATTTTATAAGTGTTGTTTTTCACTATATTGACCAATAAATTATTAATTTGTAATTTTGAATATACTAAGTGTTCCATGCTGAATACGATTTTTGTTATATTTTACATACCACGCATATTTACTAACATAGTTTTAGGGGGGCTCCTTAACAGGGTCATAGGATGGAAATTAAATTGCATATACAAAAATTAAGGAGAAATTTGAATTCACAATGCTAAAATTAACCCATTTGCAAAAAGTCAAAGCTATAGTGTTCATCACTGTGAAAAGAATTTGCTCAGTTAGTTGTCCAAGAACATTTGATAACTACTGTATGTGTTTTGTTCCTTTATTTCTACTGCTTGACGCAATTTAGAGTTGTAAACAGCATTTTATATTGTAAAAAGCAACTCTAAATAGAGATTTCATTTCATTCCATCGATTGTGTAGCAGACGTCAACTTCAAGATGGTGAATAACAAGCATGTCATCATTTATATACCAACTACAATACAAGTGGATAAGGAATTCATACATTAAAGTTTCAAAATTCAGTGAAGCAGAAAAGCCATGTAATGTCTACAAGCCTGCAAAAACCATAAACCTAATAAACTGAAAAAGATGCACAAAGTCAACAAAAGATGTAACAGTCTACAAGCATGTACAACCCCAAAAAATCTGTATAAACCAAAAAGAAATGCATAGAGAAAACCATTGTGTAAAATTAATATAATAATATTACATTAAAGAAAGCATGTATATGTATAAATCCT
>CABFPE010000474.1:596379-622577 GCA_900660155.1 Hofstenia miamia
TTAGAATTTAGGCAAACTGATATTTTTGATGACAAATTTCACTTAGGGCGTGTTTGTTGTAACAATGTTTAAACATGCAACAGAATGATTTAAGGAAAACAATTCATAGATCCAAAACCCAAATATGATGCGTTATTTGCATTAGAGTGTGTTTGCAAGTGCATTAATATTGATCAAAACAACAATTTCTTTAGCAATTGTGTATAAATTGTAAAAGCATACATTACACAGTGACTCTGAGTGACAAAGTCAGCATTGTGCAATCTTCAAATTTCAATCTTCATTTTAAAATATGACGACACTTCCACATTCATCCAGGAGGTGGCCGCCAGAAATGCGTTAAGCCATTCATTTAATGTGGCTGGCTTTCCCCAGAAGGCCTATTGTTACCACAGACCTAAACCATGAGCAATGAAAACAATAATAACAATTCCAAATAAAATATCTAGTGACATTTGATAACACCCAAGTACTATATAATTTGTAAAAATGTAAGCTCAGCTAGTGAAAATAGATATTACATTAACGCATATAGGTGAGTAAACCATTAACACACAAAAATCATTTTAAAACAAAAGCATGTTTGGTAAAATAGAAATATTACATAACATATATAGGCAAGTAAACCATTAACATATAAAAATTGTTTTAAAACAGAAACGTGTTTTGTGAAAATAGAAATATTACATCACGTATATGGGTAAAAAATTAAATCATTAACATATAAAAATTGTTTTAAAACAGAAACGTGTTTGGTGAAAATATAAATATTACATCAATGTATATGGGTGAATAAAATAAACCATTAACATAAAAATCGTTTTAAAACAAAAGTGTGTTTGGTGAAAATAGAAATATTACATCACATATATAGGGGAATAAAATATTAAAATATAAAAATCATTTTAAACAAAAATGCGTTTGGTAAAATTGCAATATTACATCAATGGACATTAACACATAAAGATCGCGTTAAAATAAAACAGGTATGATGGAAAGAGAAATATTACAACAATGTATATAAGCGGTGATAGTAAAATATGGAAAAACCTTATTATAATGTCAAGTTGTTGAATTATTTATCAGAGTAATAGTAAACACTTATATCTCAGTTTTCATGTATTTCAATTTTTCAAATTCTTGAAACGTCCCTTTATCACTATTTCATGCGCGTAATATTTATTGGAGTTTAAGTAATTGATTGAAATTAATCTTTAAAAATTACAATGTGGAGAAGAACTGAAATGTTATTTAAATGTCTATCCTATATTACTAATATTTAACTAGATGTCTTTTAAAAATTCCCAATTAAGTAAATTTCAAACATTTATGACTCTTGCGAGATTATTTTTTATGGTCATAAGATAATGCATCAACCAACCTTCTTTAATTCAAATTTGATTGGCTGACATTCATTCCTTTGTTCTAATTACTTGAATTGAATTTGCTTTGTTTAACTATAGTAAGCAATTATCTTTATTAATGTATCTTTATTATAATTATACATGTATATCATTCTTTGTAATAATATTTCACATTCAGGAATGTTAAGAATGTATTTCACTAAGAAATTTGCTAGTATTTATCCTCAATCACTTATATTACATTGACATAGTGATTAGCAATTTTCAAATTAAATCTGTTGGTAAACTTTATGATGGAGAATGTCATTCACTTTTAAATTTATTTCTCTGAGAAAATTTGTATAGCACTTGTAGCAATGTTTATTGTATTCTATATCTTATATTTTAATCAATATAATTTGTTCAAGAATGGTTGTAAAATATTGTTGAAGAATAAATACGCCTTCTTTGGCTCTTAAGTGTTTAACTTAAAATTCTTTAAACCGCTATTAGTTTTTGATTTTTATTTATACAATGTATTCAATGTATTTTTACACTGTTTCTGAAAATGTTCATAAATGCCTATCTGTAAATGTCCAAGACATGTTTCTCATATATTTTGCAAATGGTCTTAAATGTCATATAGATTTCACTGCTTTTATTCAAAAATGTTTTTCTGTAAACGGTTGTTTCATGAAATCATTTGTTTGCTACTTGCTAGTTTAACATTACTGCGATTGTAAATAGCCTATCCTCATCATTTATTTCATAGCACATTTTTTCCAAGGGTGTGTAATGCTTAGAAATTTTTTTGCACATTGCGGACAAACTAATTATATGCATTAGTTCTTTTCCAGATTGCTGCTGTAATTTATATTTCATATTGTAAAAATTGTTTAGTGCTCTCATCTCTGAGCATTTCCTTGAGAGTGATTTTTTGTCTTTATGTAACAATGAATGTTTTTTGAAATCGTTATTTGTTAATTTAATGTCATGCTAATATGAGTCATATCACTTAACGCTTAAGTTGATGTAACCTGAAATTGAATTATTTTGTAATAGCAAAAACCAACCGATGCTTCTTTGTTAAATATGTTTGACGTATTGTTCAAATACTGTGTGTGTGGTGACGTCTTATTTATTCACAAACTTAGGGTATTGGATTAATTCGCTTACAGATTATTTTTCAATCAGATATTTTTCAAGCAATTTCACATGTTTGTTGCTTCTATTATTACCCACAACCTAAAAAACAAAGAGGTATTTGTGGAAAACGATTCTATGGCAATGTATTAAATAATTTTTCGAGGTGTTGTTAATAACTGACTCGCTTTTTCAAAAACGTTGTAAAGCATTCTGCAAATTTCAGGTTTTTACTTTGTTAATGACTTTCTGTATATATTTTTAAGTGTTATAACATTATTTGATATTGGAGCTCATTTTGTTCAGCAATATTTCTATAATATATGTTCTTCTATTATTACGCACACCCTAAAAAACAATGTATCTATGCAAAGCAGTTCTCTATGACATTGCATTAATTAATTCCTAGGTTCATGTTAGTAACTCACTCAATTATCTGTTTGCTTTCAAAACGTATTAAAGCATTGAGCAAATTTCAGTGTTTTTTTGTTGTTAAAAGTTTTCTGTAAATGTTTTTAACTGTTGTTATTACATTGTTTTGATATTGGATGTCGTTTTTAACAAAATTTCCATAATGCATGTTCTTGTATTATTACGCATGATCTAAAAACAAAAAGTATTAATTCTATATGATATTGTATTAATTCCCAGGCTATTGTTCAATTATTCATGCATTTTTCCAAAACGTGTTAATGCATTGTAATGAATTTAAGCATTTTAATCAATGATTTTTGTAAATGCTTTTAGGCGTTGTTATAACATTATTGAATATCCGTCTTATTGAAGAACATTTCCATAATGCGTGCTTTTTCTATTATTACACATAGCCTAAAACAAATGAATTCATGCAAGTAGATTCTACATGACACCATATTAATTAATTCATTGACCATTGTTAGTAGCCTATACAATTATTCATTCATTTTGCGAAGTATGTTAAGCATTATATGAATTTAATCGTTTTTTTGTTGATAACGCTTTCTGTAAATGTTTCAAGCATTGTTATAATATTATTTTCGCCAATAAATATCCATTTGTCCAATAATTTATTTCCATAATGCGTGCTTTTTCTATTATTATGTATAGCCTAAAACAAATGTATTCATGCAAGTCGATTCTATCTGACAGCGTATTAATTAATTCCCAGGCTATTGATAGTAATCCATGCAGTTATTGATTCGTTTTTCAAAAGCATTTTAAGCATTATACAAATTTCAGCGTTTTTCTTTGATAACATTTCGTAAATGTTTTCATTCGTTGTTATAACATTATTTCGCGTATGAATATCCTTTCGTTCAATACTTTAATTCCATAATGCGTGTTTTGACATTGAGAATTGCTGGTGTCATGAATATGTTTAATTACTGACTCACAGATATCGAGAGGTTTTTGGAAATGTTATCTAGGTAATTTATGGCATTTACGGGTGAATCATCTTTGTGATATTTATGTGGTGATTCATATTGTTGATTACATGTTGCTATACAGCGTATTATATATATTATTACATGCCGCATGCATACACACATTATGTTTTGCTGACTAATTTTTATTCATAAATTTCGATTGCTTACATGGACTGCGTTTAATTCGTTTTGGTAAACTAACATTACTTGTAAAGGCTGCACATCACTTTGTCAGGGTATACCACTCACAATCGTTAATATTACTATTTTAATCCATAAAAAATTTCCATGTTTTTGAATTGCTTACGCATACATTTAATTTGTTTTTGGTAAACCAGCATTACATGTAAAGATTTCATATCACTTTCAAAGTATGTTATTTCATGTACAAAAAATTCCACATGGTTCTAATGATTTACTTTCCTTGGTTATATGCCAAATAATTTGGTTACTTCCTTTAATGATTAATTTATGTTGCCAATTTCTTTACAGGTTTTGTTAATATATATGGTATATTGCACACTATTTTAGCTTGCAAACATACTGTTGTTTATGCACATTTGATGGATAATTTTGTTTACACCATTTGTAATAACACATTGTGGACTAATTTGTCTTATCCGTAAAAAATTTCCATGCCGACATGCCCTTGTTTGCATGTATTAGTTGGGTAATTGGGTTTACATTGCGTTTTGTAATAACATGTTAGTGACTATTTTCTCTTACCTGTAAAAATTTCCATGTTTTATGTATAAAGACGCAAACACACAAAGGCTACAATATCGTTTTCCAAATACGTTGGCGTTTTTCCATTGTAGAAATTCACAAGTTTAATTTGTTTGCTAGGATAATGAAATAACTGAATTGTTATAGGCAATAAAAACAAGCAAATTTTCAGAAGAAGTAAAACGTAAAAGCTTATTAATATTCCAGATGTATGAAATATAAAGGAAATTCAAATACTTGATAAACCAATATTTGTATACTTTGTTAGAAGGCTTACAAGTGAATGAATTCAATATATTTATTCACAATACGTATTTTTCGAGTATCATGTAAATACTAAACAATTTATTCACACATTTTGTACAAACTAATTCCATGATGTGACATTAACTCATTTAAACAATTGTAACTCAATTGATTTATTTACATATTTTCATATAACATGTAAAACTTAGCGTTTTTCTCAGGCGGAATTATAAAATTAATCAGGTTAGCTAATAAAAGATTTGACATATGATAATAAATCTACATGAAACGTGTATTGTTATATTGTTACAATCGTCACTGACTTGTGTTTGCTCTTTGACTTTTATTTGATTGACAGCGTTATTTCAAAAGTGATTTGCATTTTTGCGCTTAAAATGTTTTTCTAATAATCGTAATTTACGTTATTGTCATGTATATAATTCAGAAATTGTTCCTAAGCATTGTTAAGATCTAGTTTTGCATTTTTGCGCTTAAAATGTTTTTCTAATAATCGTAATTTATGTTATTGTGAGTCTAAAAAAATAAGTTTTGTAGAATTACTTAGCAGTACTGAAAAAAAATGTGACTGACCATTATCTTACCTCATTGGCAAAAAATGAGATGTTTTGAGGCTAATCTTCAGGTGGCGCACACCACTACTCCCTATTTTGTGGGTCAATCATAATTTAGTATTATTTTTTAAAAATTAATCTCTAACTTATAGTTATGAAACAGTCTGGCATTGTGAAAGTGTGTTTCTGAAATTATTTTTTGTATTTGTTAGTCAAGAATGCAATTGAGTAGCTACACCTACATGATACACACTTATCATCCTTGCTTTAATATTTATTAATAGAATGGTGCGTGACTGGTTACGGGTATGAGGCAGTGCAGTGCTTTTTGTGGTACAGTGATGACAAAAGAACTTGCACAAGATGCTTATATTCTGAGTACCATTTTTGTGTAGAAAAAAAAAGATACACACTTATAGCAAATTGTGGAATTCTGCAGCAGTTTTTCTTAATACAATGTTTATTTCAGATTTTTCACAATCCCACTCATTTACAAATTATAATTTGCAGTATTACTTATTCTAAATTCATTTATGGTCGCAACACGTTCCAGTACCAAGTGTCTAATGTATTGTTGGCTTTATAAAATTTATTTTCTTTTAATTGCTTATTAACTATTTTCACTAGAATGAAGCAAATATAATTTTTTATTATGTAAATCAATAAATTAACTAAAAAGGCACCAAACATTAATGGGATAATTGGCAGCACAGTTGAAACTAGTTCATCTTGCAACTGAATATTTGCCTTTAATTTCCATGTACTTATACTGATTTTAGACCATCTGCTCCAATGAAGTTGTTTTCTTGTGATGAGTGTGGTTTTACCAGCCCAACCCCCTTGTCAATGCGCTCTCACATTGAATCTGTTCATGGAACAGATGGAATTTATTTATGCCCCTCATGCAAAATTTACTTTACAAATGCAAACAAATTTGATGAGCATGTGAATAGCCATGCAAATTTCAGTGTTGGAGATAGTATAAAAGATGCACTTTTTACCAAAGTGGAACAGGCATGTCGTGGTAGTTTTGCCTGCTACCAGAGTGGTCCTCTAACATCTATTGATGTTTATTCCACCTTCTCGATTGTTTACCCCGAAATTTCCAAGATTATTCAGGAGGATATAGCCAAACACTTCTCCTCTAATGTTTACCTCTCTTGTGAAGTGGAGTTGGTGAAAGAAGAGAGTGGTGAGATAAAGAGTGTCGTATTATATCCTACAAGCTCCCCGGTGTTTGTTTTTAGCAGTGGCTTGTGTCAATCAGATTTCATCAAAATGTTAGATGGAATTGCCAATTACATCACCATCTATGCAGCAAATGGCTCCAATTGGGTGTTGAAAAATATCAACAGAGTGAGTCTGCACATTGCCAAATATCGTCCAACAAGAGCTGGAAGTTATATCCCCCTTCCTGATTATTTAAAAAAGAACCACTTCGTAGCAAACCCTCGCACTGCTCAAACAAATAAATGCTTTTTGTATGCAGTTCTAGCCTGTCTCCATCCTGAAATTAAAAATCGTAGTGAAATTTCACCCTTCAAAATTTTTACCAACATCTAAAGTGTTAAGGGATATCATTCCCCATGCAATCAAATAACTTCATTTAAAGAATTAAATTACATATCAATCAATGTGTACAGCCTCCATGAAAAATCATTGGTGCCTGCATACATCTCTCCAAGCTGCCATCAACAAATGGCAAACCTTCTGCTGTTAGAAGAAGGTAATCAGAAACATTATGTGGCAATTACTAACATCAATGCCTGCATCAAATTTTTTAAGAACACTGAAAAAGAGCTGCTTTCCACCAACATATTTTCTGGTGACGGGTGTATGGAGAAAGGATGGAATGAACTTTGCAAAATTGCCAAAACTTCATTTGCTGCCAAGCAAAAGCATCGTCAACTAATAATTTCACAACCCCAGCAAGACTATTTGATGGAGAATTCCACTGATTGCTTCTTTTGCAATGAAGAATTTGAAAGTAGCTCTCATAAAGTAATTGATCACTGCCATTATACTGGGAAAGTACGAGGTGTTGCACACAACAACTGCAATATTCTACATCACAACCCCCAGTTTACTCCAGTTTTCTCCCACAATGGCAGTAAGTATGACATGCACTTGATGATGAAAAGATTGAAGCTCAAGGAAAATGAAAGTTTTAAATGTATACCAAACAAAAGCATCGTCAATTAATAATTTCACATGCTCCTAGTGAATATTTGATGGAAAATTCTACTGCAACTAAGTGTGTTCATGAAGAGCTTTGATTTTTGGACTCCTATTATTTTGTTACTGCCATTCTACTGGGAAAGTAAAAGGTGTTGCAGCAAACAACTGCAATATTCTACAAAGCAACCCTCAGTTTACTCCAGTTTTCTCCAACAATGGCAGGTAAGGATGAATTTCCATATGAATGGTTTGACTCATTAGAAAAATTTAATGAAAAAAAGCTGCCAGAATTACAACATTGGTATAATAGATTAACCAGAAAAATACCACTAACACAACAGGAGCTAGAACATGAGCAGAACAGTACTTGGGTTAATGGAGGGTGTACTACATTTAGAGACTTCCACAATAATTATTTAATGTCAGATACACTGTTGCTGGCAGATGTACTTCGTGAATTTCGTTTTGAAAGCAAGCAAACATATGGACTGGATCCTGCACATTTTTTTACACTGTCCAACTTTAGCTGGAATGCCATGTTAAACTAGACAAACTTCTCACTTGATCCAATTGCAGATAACAATCAACTTTATTGAGGCTGGTATTAGAGGAGGAATGTCAGGAATATATGCGGAACGCTACTTTAAGGCAAACAACCCCATGGTAGAGGGCTATGACCCAGAAAATGAGACCACTTATGAAATACTTTTATAATAATTATTTAATGGGGGATACCATGACCATGAATTTGCCTGTTGGACAGCTGGAATGGTCAAATGCAACCATAAATGAAATTTTAACTGCACCCCAGCATGGAGATATTGGCTATTTGGTGGAGGTGGATCTCGAATATCCCAGTAATTTGCATGACAAACATTTTGATTTTCCCTTGGCACCACATAAGATGATTATTGAAGATCAACATCTGTTGCCCTATACAAAAAATATTAAAGAGACATTGGGACTGAAATCTGGCAAAGTCGCAAAGTTGGTTCAAACATTTTACAAGAGGGAGAGATATGTGGTGCACTATGAAGTGTTGAAATTTTACATTGAACAAGGGCTGAAGATAACCAAGTTCCACAGGGCACTACAATTTAAACAAGCACCATTTTTAAAGCCCTATATAGATTTAAATACATTAAAACGCAAGGCAGCTAAAAACGACTTTGAGAAGAGCTTTTATAAGCTCATGTCCAATGCAGTATTTGGCAAGACAATGGAGTCACTAAGAAAACAATGCAGGGCAAAATTTGTGGGGGATCAGGAGGCAGCAGAAAAGTTAATAAAACAGCCAGAATTTAAGTCATTTAACATAATTAATGAAAATTTGGTGCAGGTCATGCTAAGAAACAAAGAAATTGTATGGAATAAGCCAAATTATGTGGGTCAGGCCATTTTAGATCTTTCAAAACTACAAATGTTTAAATTTCACTATAACATAATGAAGCCTGCATTTGCAAATCAAATCACAGTTTTATACAGTGATACAGACTCCCTCCTCTATAAAATAAAGACCAGAAATGTATATGAAGAACTGGCATCATTGGCACACCACTTTGACTTTTCAAATTATTCTAGAGACTCACCATTATTCAGTGAAAAAAATAAAAAGACATATTTGAAAGTAAAGGACGAACTTGGTGGTGATGTCATCAGTCAGGTGGTAGCCCTGAAATCAAAAATGTATTCAGTTCAATATGTTTCTAACAGTGAATATAATGAGAAGGTGAGTGCTAAGGGGGTTGTGGGGGCTGTCAAGAAGATCATGAACTTTGATCTCTTCAAATCAATTTTGGACAATGAGGAAATTGTTCATCATCCAATGATAGCCATTAGAAGTCATAATCATGAAATTGCAGTGCAGACCACAAATAAAATTTCTCTGACTCCATATGACAATAAATGCTACCTCCTTGATAAATATCAAAGTCTGCCTTATGGACATGGAGGTAAGCTTATTAATTATAGTATTATATATTTATGCATGTTTTTAGGTATTACACCTCCAGTGTATAGTGCAGTTGGCTCTCCCTTGAAGTTAAAAAGACCTGCTTCCAATATTGACCCTGGACCTCTATCAAAGAGACTTGTGATTAGTGAATGGCAGAAAAGAGATTTGTATATGCTTTTTCTGTAAACTATTACTTTCAGTTTTAGATAAATTTATTTCTTTGGATGTTGTAGTGTGATGCTGTAAATAAATTTTGTCTTGTGCCCTCACCTCTACTTGTTAACAAGTTTTCTTTAAATTGCTATATTTAAAGAGTGTTTATTTAAATTGCACTCATTTCTTGTTTACACTTTGCAGGAGATGGTTGTTTTAAAATCCCCTCACCTACAAAAGTATATGTATTTATTTCATTATATTACACTTTTACTCTATTTAGCTATTGTTGTTGTGAAGGCCTCAATTTGGGAAGAAATTGAAAAATCAATTGAACATTGCACTGCTCTGCTTACAATCTCTCAACATAAACTTGCAGATTACCAGGCATAATTTTTATTTTATTACTAACTTACTATGTGTTTAGTTCTGTGGTAACAATAGGGCTCCTGGGGAAAGCCAGCCACATTAAATAAATGGCATTTCTGATGGCCACCTTCTGGGTAAATATGGAAGTTCCGTCATATTTTAAAATGAAGATGTAAACTTGAAGATTGTACAATGCTGAACTTTGTCACTCAGAGTCATTGTGTAATGTATGCTTTTACAATTTATACACAATTGCTAAAGAAATTGTTGTTGTCCACCTCTTGCATATTTGTTTTGATCAATATTAATGCGGTTGGAAACACACTCTAATGCAAATAACACATCATTTTTCATTTGAAATATTTGGGTTTTGGATCTATGAATTGTTTTCCTTGAAACATAGTATTGCATGTTTAAACATTGTTACAACAAAGGTGCCTCAAGTGAAATTTTTCATCAAAATATCAGTTTGCCTAAATCCCACTTTGGTCTGAACACATTTTCTGAAAATTAATTTGTTCAATTAAGTTTTGTCAAAAATATTTTGTTGCTAGATGGCGTCCAATAGAATTGCTTCATTTCCACATGGCAAATTGCCATAGGTGTCCCAATGGGGCCTTCTCTCCCTGTTACCTTACTACTGAGGCAGCTTTGCTGTGTCACAGTTAGTTATGATCCAACATATTGCCAGCTATTAAGAAGTTGAGCAAGGCCTCCATTAGCTAGAATGCCTTCCATTTCAGTAAATACTGCTCTGAAATTTCTTTTCACAGATCTATTAGCAGCCAGCAGGACTCTCTTAGTTACTTCTAGTAGTAGCCTTGGTTGACCAAAGTGGGAGAGGCACAACCCTCTCAAGTGAAGTTTGGCCTTCAGCTTCAATCTCCTGATTAGACTCAACACAGATAATCACTTTGTGTGTGAGGGGTTGTGAGAGGTTTCTCAAATTTAAACTGGCCAGGAATACTTCTAGGGTTATGGTCTGGACCCAGAAACTGGTTTCACCCACTGAGTTAGTCTGTTGAGTTCTTCAGTAACACCGCATTTTGAATGTTGGTGATAATGTGAACATGACACAAAACAATAAAATTTTGTAATTTATTTATATTCACAAAACATTTTCTTTATTCAAGATACTACATTTTAAGAAATTTCAATATTTTCTTATAATGCAACTAAATTAAACTTATGTTAAGCATGATTTTAAAAATCACACAATTGCTTTTATTCATAAAGAACAATATTATTGGAATTAAGAAATGCCTTACCTAAAAATACTTTTTTATATCATAAAACCAAACAAAAAGTGTAAGAATGAAAACATATAATATAGTCTTAAAAACTAATTTTTATCTTTAATATTTGTCATTAAATGTCTAACATAAAATATCAAATTCTTCAAATATTTAGTTTTGTCTAATTTTCATTGGTATCTGACATTAAATTAGGTGTAGGGACATTGAACATTGTAACATTCTAAAAATGGGTTTCCAGTAATAAATGTGAACCCAATGAATCCCATCACTAGTTGCATGATAGCTCACTTTCTGCAAAGGTTGTGTCATTGCCTCAACTAGAAAGGTAGTTTTTTTATTTGTTTATAGTTGATGTTAATTTTTTGTAGTTAAACATTTTCTTGTTAGATGAAAAAGCTAATGTTGTTTTGTCATATTCATTTCATTTTTAAAAATTCATGGAATCCAAGAGCAGATATATTTGATTATTTGGATAAGAAAATAATTTTTTATGTCCTTGGAGGGTTTTCTTTAAGCATATATATGAACATTTGCAGAAATGTAATTCAATGTCTATTGTAGTAGAAAACTGCTTCAGGCAACTGGAAAACATTTGTCCAAAGATGATTATTTTGTTCTGAAGACAACAAAACTATATGTTTATTATTCATTACACTAGTCTTAATGTAACAGCACTCAGGGGACAATCAGGGTTTCTATGTTTAATTATTTGCACCCAATTATATAATAGAGCCCCAGTTGGGGAAACTGATGGCAACAATTAGCAAACGTTTCCTGGGTTACCACTTGTATCATTTCTATTAATATATATTTAATATATATTGGTGAATATATGTTTTATTATTTATTTGTAAATAGATTCTTTGATTTATTTTGATTTATTTTGATTACTTTGATTTATTTTGTGATCCTTCCCATTTTGATATAATTCACACAACTTTTGTGCAGCATTTGATTGTCCACTTGATTCTTAAATGAGATTGCTTAATTTAAAGTTTGATTACAAGGTAAAATTGTGAACAAATCACAGGTATTAAAATAAATTTGTATATAAACCTAGGGCAAGCTGTAACTCATTCATTACAATCAATTACTTTAGCTGAACACTAGTGTTATTTTCTCTCTCTCACTGTGGTTTTATTTAATGTTTTTCACAATGATAAAAATTAGATAGGCTCTGGTGACAATTTGGGAATCATGTAGGAATGGGGAGAAACTAATAGCAACCTCTTCTAATTTCCTGAATTGTTGTCACATTAAGCTAGTAGATAAAAACTTGCTCTTTTCAATTTGTTCAGGCAAATGCACATAATAATTTACACTGTTGTTAAACCATGCCTGTTAGCCTGCATAAATGCATGATAACTACATGCTGTTTATATTATTCATTATATATATTTAGGTCTAATGATAATAAATTTTCATAAAATTTTGAAATGCTTTAAAATATCCAATTTTTATATATTCATCAGCAAAGTTTTCAAAAAATGGTTCCAAGTTCTTAAAATTTCTTGGAGTTTTCAATTTTAGCCATTTTGTTTTAATCCCATTACAAGTTTCAGTTTTGATATTGTAGAATAATCCATCAATTAAGTCAGAGAAAGAAACTTAAAGAAAAATGAATATGATTAAAAATTTATTTAGCAATTAAGTTTATGTATTTTGCAACTAAGATTGTAAATGTGAATGTAAAAAATTAGTGCTTGTTGATATTAGCAATTTGACAAATCATAGAATGCTAAATAGCTTTTAGCCAATTTTGGCAGACAATAGTTTAAATTCAAATCAACACATACTAGTAAAATTTTGCTATAAATAGAATCATACCATTAGAGAAATTGTTTAAGAAAATTCTTCAGAATCCTTATCTTTAGTTTATTAGTGGATTGATTAATTAATTTCAATGTCTAGCTGAATAGTTCATGTCTAGTAGTGGTCAGAATCCAATGATGGGAAAAACTGAAGGTTCTGCGCCCCTGACCATGAACCCACACTTAAGTTAGGTATATGAATAGGGACTTTCTGATTACCTGTTTAACTGACTATTGTTTCCTTCAAACACATAGATGATAACAAGTTTGATATAAGGATAGTAATCTGAACAAAAGAGTTTATGTTATTACTTTTTCTAGGTCTGAATTATTGGCAATAAAGTGACTCATAACAAGGCCCTTTATTATATTCTAACTATTACATGTAAGATAGGAAGCTGCTACTTGCTTACTTAATTATCTACAAGCTAATATTTTTTGGTAATGGCTATTCATACAGTTATTTAATTAAGCAGCTAGTAACAAACCCATTTGCAGCATATGAGTACACTTTACAAAATAAGTTTAAGTCAAGTTGTTTCTTGTCCTTAGTAAACACTGTGCTAGGCTAGCATACACATAAGTCATGTAATTGAGATGAGTGCTGGAGACACTTTGATGGAAGCAGATTGCTGGAGTAGTTGCTGGTTTGGGAGAGCAGCATTGGGCAGATGCCCAAATGTTGAAGATACTGTGAGGCTACTTCACCTAAATAGTGATGGGTAAATTATCCATTAATAGCAGTTAATGGAAATGGTTAACCAGAAAGCAAGGCAGTAAATAACTTTAGATATCTTCCTGCTAAAAAACCACCTCGTAATCAAATAAATAGATTTGAGTAGGCAGATGTCAAGCCTGGTAGGAGATGGTACAATATGTCATTTTTTGACCTTTTAAATGCTGCTGAAAACTATAATTGTGTTCAGAGTTTTCAAGTACTTAGAATGTTAAAAACTTGAACTTTAATGCATGTGTGAAACTAAATTATAAAAGTTTAGAAGTGAAATCATTAATACTCAAATCTGAACTCAATGAAAAAATCAACTGAGAATATCATATAAAATCAATTATTTAAAATTTTGAAAGTGTGCTGAAATGACATTTCAATTCTGATTTGGAAAGAACAACATAAATGCTGATAAAATTAAGTCTTTGTAATCAGAAAATAATTTTTGCACTTAGAAATTTGAATAAAATGATTGTATTTTTACAATGCAATTGATGAAGTTATTGATCAAAACTTCAATGTGACTAATGACATGTTCTAAACCAATATGTTGTATGCTCATTATGATTATACTTAAAATGGATGCCCAATTTTTCAAAAAAATACCAAATATTTTGAAAATTAGATACTAGATAAAGAGGGTGTATGTGGATCACCAACTTGATAGGACATGAAATATTAGATAGTTTTTGAATTATATGAAGCTAAAATATATTTTTACCATTTATGCTAGGTAAATATATATGTATTAATGTGAAATTTTTGGCATTAACAAATTGAATTACTTTGTAAAGCACACTATGGCAGAATCTGTGCCTAAATTCCATTACATAATATTGATATTTGACCAATTTTATTGTATAAAATTAATTTGTAGCATATCCATATTGGCATGCATTGACATATTTGTATTCCTTTTGAAAGGTTTGGAATTTGTTTGATGTACTCAGAATGTAAAGAACTTGAACTTTAATAAGTTTGCAAAACTCAATCAGAAAGACTTGAAAATCCACTTGAAAATATAGTAAAAATTAAATTACTTAAATATCAAATTTCTTTATCAATTACAAATAACTATTTTTTAACATATACAATTCAGAATAATTAAAAATAAGAGTTTTTTTACCCTAGAAAACTCTAAATAAGAAAAAGCTCAATTGAACTCAAAATTTTATATAAAAAATACTCCAACTTTACTTGAAAACCCTGGAAGTACTAAATAACTTATTAAGGCATAAAAACTTCAAGCCTAAGTGCCTCCTGCACAATGAACTATGACTTTATGTACACTGTATCTTAACATTACAAAGCCTACAATTCTATATAGTAAATTTATGGGTTATGGTCACTATCAGCCAAAAGCATCAAAACAAAAATAAATTTTATTATTTAAAATTATAGTTTACTTATTTTAATAGTAATTTATAAAATATATATTTGCTATTTTTAATAAAAATAGGAAATATTTGTTAAATAATTATTTAAATATGCATTGAGATAACAAATAAGCCTTAACTTTTGAGCTTCTTGGAATTTGGTATCTTTAAAACCTGCCCAGATCCTGTATGACATCATTAAAATATTATAAGGTACCAATAACTGAAAATACAATTCTAGGTAAAACAATGTTTTTGATATAGTAAACTGCTTAATTTATCTTATTCAAGTAATTTTTTAGTTATTTAGGTGAAATTGAGTATTGCTGAGCACAGTTTTTACACCAGAGTGAAGTTAAAGGTTTCTTTGTAAAATAGCATTACTCAAATTAAAGTTGGAATTATTTTTTCACATTAAACAGTGTTTTTCCCTTTTAAATGATGTAACAGATATTACCACTTTTTTATTATTAACATTTATAGAATAACAGAACATTTTTTAGTAAATACTGTTACAAACATTTAGTTTAAGTAAGCTCATTCCCCCATTGATTAGGAATGATATCATGTAAAGCTAAAGGCAGTTGAAGGGATTTAAATTCCCTGATTTTTTTAATTTGAATGTAGATTGATTTTATTGCAGTATACATATATTGAACAGTGGTGCAATGATAGCACACTCATTATTAATGAGAGATTGCTGGTTAGAGTCCACCCTGTTCAATGGAGCAATTGCTCAAGTTTTTTCAACATTTATTATGTAGAATAGTCATTTATATTTCATTTCAAAATATTGGAAACTGAATATGTAATTTGACAAATATGATGTAATAAATATTAATATAATGCAGAATCATAAAAGCAAACAAATCACGTTAAAAGCAAGAACAAAATCTCTCTCTAAAACTCAATTGCTAGCAATTTTATATAGTAATAAATGAAATTAACCACAATAAATGTGCTTTATATAAAATAAATAGGTGGCAATATCACTTGAAGCAGCATTGGAGTAAAAATCTCTGGACAGCTTGGAAAACTACTTAAAATCTCTGGGCATCATCAAAAATAATATTCAGATCTCTGTGCAGCATCAAAAACTATTTAAAAATCTCTGGGCATCATTGAAAATAATATACAGATCTCTGGGCATAATTGTAAATTAATATAAGAACTCTGGATAGTATTGAAATTTAATTAAAAAATATTTGGTTTGCATTGAAAGTTAACTAAAAACCTCTGGGCAGCAATAAAATTAATTATAAAATATCTGGGCAGCATTGCAAGTTAACTAAAAATCTATGGGCAGCAAAGTAATTAATTAGAAAATATCTGGGCAGCATCTAAAGTTAACTAAAAATCTCTGGGCAGCAACAAAATTAATTAGAAAATATCTTGGCAGCATTGCAAGTTAACTAAAAATCTCTGGGCAGCAATGAAATTAATTAGAAAGTATCTGGGCAGCATGTAAAAATTGCTTTGCAGAATAAAAAGTAATTTAAAAATCTCTGGGCAGCAAAGAAATTTAATTAAAAAATATCTGGGCAACATAGACAATAATATACAGATCTCTGGGCAGCAAGGATATGATGTCAAAACAATTTTGATGACATCATTAGATTCTGGGCAGCAATTCTTTGGAAAGGTTTTAAAGATTCCCATTGGAATTTTAATTTATAATATAGAAAATCAGTACAAGTTAATTGTTGAGCATATGATTTTAATCTTAGGACCTTAAACTAATGATGTTAAAATTAAAATAATGTTGTTTTTGTTCGAACTTATACTAAATTTCAGTTAATTTATTGATAGTGCAGCAATTAAAGATTATCATTGTCATTGCAACTTTTCTTCTTTAAAATAATTCATTACAAATTTATTAATAGTGTAATTCTTTAATTCATTAATTTAATGTATTGATATACATTAAAATTATAAATGATGCTGCTTTCTTGTGCATTTTATCCTTTTCTTTTATTTTACATTTGCATGATTTGTTGTTAACTCCATTATTTTTCAAATGAACAATGTAGGCAATAATGACATTCAATTTTCAAATATAAAACAGCATTTTTTCCAAATACTGCTTATTAATATTATAATATAGAATTGCTAGCTATCCAGTTTTTATGAGAGATATTTTGTTTTCACCCTTAATGTGATTATCTTGCTTTGGCAGTTCTTCATTATATTCTACTAATAATTGTTTTCAAAAAACTTTTTATTGAATAAAATTATTTACAAATTAAAAATTTAAGACGTAAATGATGAACCAACTAAAATATAGATACATAATAGAATATAGTTTCCATATTGTATAATACAAAATAAATTATTGCTTTTATGACTTGGTGAGATTTGAACTCACATGGTCTGTACAAATGTACAGCTGTGTTATTCTTACACCAAAAATCAGAATGTAAATATTGTGCAACACCAATAATGTAGAATCATGGGCTGGTTTGGTAATCTAACTAGAAACTAATTGACTCTGCAGAAAGTTTAAGTAGTGTTCATACAAAAGCAGCCCCAATTCTGGAAATTAGAATAGCAAAGAACTTATAGATATAACATTGGTAATTCATCCAAGTAAGTAATTAGCTTAGGTAAAATCCAAGATGACCAATTCATATGGCTTCCAGCTGAAGCAATGTCTTCAGAATGAAGTAAAGTGCTTAACCTGAGTGACTGGAGCTACCCTATTTGTCTCACTTTTAATTTCTATCTCACATCAAAAAATAATGCATCTCATTTTCATTGTTATCTCTCATCTCACTATTTAATAGTCTGTAATTAGCAGACATTCATACTAGCCAACAGCATAGTATCATCACAGTGTTATAATTTATAAGTGCATGTATATGTTGAACTTTGAATGAGAGGTTTATTATTATCCTATACCTAACCATATACATAACCTAAATGGTCCACAATTTGGGCTGAATAGTCTAAAATACCTCCAAGAGCTACTTGTTGCCCTGTACTTGAGAAAGCCCTCCCAAATTGTTGCCAAACTTAAGCAATTATTTTCATATCAAAAAATAATATAACTAAATACAAAGGTAAAACAGTAGTTGAAGCTAGATAAAATCTGTTGACCTTTTTCTACACATTCTCTCAGTTTTATACAAAAATGAGTTCATTACCAGCCTTTCTTTACACTTCAATTGTTAACATAGTTAAGTCATGCTAGACAATTCATTTCCCTTGCAAATTAAATTTGATCAATACAAATAAGCACCATTGAGGGAACAACAAACTAGTGATAGCAAACTAGGATCGAAATTATAAATATGACATCACACTGATGTAGATACAAAAATGAAAATAAATGCTTGATAAAATTTCACAGAATGTCCCCAAGTGACTCTACATGCCCCCCTTGCTCAAATTAATTTTCAGACAATAGCTGGAGAGTGGGCCCAGAGACTATGTTTTGGGTAGCTGTTATCATCTTGATAGCTAGTTTGCCTTCCCACATTTGGACCTCAGCATACTGTGGCTCTCTTGTGACCTGAATCAGCACCTCTCACTGAGTAACTACCTCGTCTTGTAGCTGGAGGAACTTGATCATTGGCATCCTCAAACTGATTGGGCAATTTTGTCTCTGGTTGTTTAAAAGCCAGGTGAAGATATCATAGAACTTTTCATAAAGCTTGAGCCCCTTGAGGGCAATCATTAAAGTCATTATAGCATTGGTGTCAGATGTATAGGCATTGTTGGTGCTAATCTCCATGTCAGTAGAAATGCATGAACACTTCTCTCAATGAGCCCATCATGGTAGTGTGGTCAACAAATAATAAGCAAAAATCTTGTACCTGGCTGAGAGTCATCTGATCCAGATCAGATATGTTGGCTCTGATCATTGTTATAATTTCAATTTGTTTGGTGACGTTGTAATACCTGGTTATATTTTCCATGTTATTAATTTACATGAGGTCGCCTGCTGCTTGGAAAAGGATCAGAACTTGGGGTCACAAGGCCGCAATCTTTTCATATATCTTCTTCAGCTGTACATGCTGATATCTATTGAGCAATTCATTTCTCGGCCATTATAAGTTCAACAGAGTTGATTTTTGGTCTCTTCAGAGATACTGTCATGTATGATCATGGTGGCTTTCCAGGTATCTATGTAGAATGGATGTAAAGTTTCTTGACCAACCTTCAACATATTCTTTCTTCTGTCTTCAGTCTTCTGTGATCTGATAGTGGAGGTGCCAGATGATGAGGTCAAGGGGGCTATTGAGTCACTTAAGTGGGGGTGTTTACAATTTGTAATTCACTGAAAGGTAACTGTTGTTTATAGTTTTTTGTTGGGTGTGTGGCCAGCTTCTCTTGTTCATGTGGGGATACGTTTCTCTCCACATAGGGGTGAGATGTTGAGGGCGTCATTGTGGTGGCTCTCTTCTCTTTGAATTGTGGAGCTACATTTCACTGCACAGGATCAGATTCTCCTCAGCACCATCATTGCATCCTCTTTTTCTATCACATGCCTCAACAAGCAGAGATATGTGTCTCCCTCACCTAGAAGAGACTTCTCAATTGTTTTGGCTAATTTCCATACTCCTTCTCACTTGACAGCAGGATGGTGGAGCTGGTGACTCTTGCTTTCTGCTGTTTGGATACATTCCTAAATGGAGTTATGAGGTTTAAGTCCCAAATGTTGGGATTGTAAGTGTGATTAGCTCTCGCCCTTCTCTGAGGGAGCTTATGCAACTTTGAGTTTTCAGCATTAATATTATCACAATTGTACTCAGTGTAGGAAAATTCATCCTCAGAAAAACTAGTTAGGTTTTCATATTTTTCATATGTATCAACACTGTTATCAACTAATGTAAATTTGCAATTGTCATCTATTATGACATTTTCTATGTCCTTAATTGCTCTTTTGAGCTGCTGAAAGTGTACTGTTTTACCATTGTTTAATGTATAAGTGTCATGGTCAAGCTTTTTCTCTATAGTGAATGGGCCTTGCCAATCATTAGTGAGTTTGCGGACTTGACTGCTATCTATGGTTATGTGGGGGAGATAAATGAAAACTTGATCACCACATTTGTGTGGTTCTCCATATATTTTATTGTTGAATGTTTTCTTCTGCTGAATGCTGGATTGATTGATATTGTGGCAGATGGTTAGGTGGATTTGTTGCATGTCTTGCATTAACTGATTGACATAGAGTTCTGCACTTTTTTGGGAACATCATTGTTAAAGAGGTGGTCACTTTGCGGCCAAACATTGCTTTGAAAGGGCTCACACCTGTAGTCATGTGGACAGATTTATTATAAAAGTATTCTACACATTCAATGACATGTCTCCATTCCTTTCCTGCAGCCTGCAATAGTGCAACTCTAACAAATTTTATGAGAGTTTGATTCAATCATTCTACTAGTCCATTTGCTTGGTGGTGGTAAGTGGTAGTCAATTCATGAATAATCTCCAGCTCTTTCATTAGGGCGTGGAGGAGGTTGCTCTCAAACTGAGGGCTGTGATCAAAGACTAGTTTCAGCATGGGTCTGTATTTCAACACCCACTCTTTCACAATTTTTTCTGCCACTCTTTCTGCCATTGTGCTGTTTAAGGGGATCATATGGGTGTATTTTGTGAAGTGGTCAACCATAATGAGGAGATATTGGAAACCATTGTCATCTCATGATAGCTGTTCAAGGTCAACATGTACAAGTTTGTTAGGGCTTTCTGCTGCTTGAGACTTGAGCTTGGTTCTCTGTTGGGGGAACTGGCTGGTGTTATGCAGGAGGCATTTTCACATTTATCAATGATGTCTGTGACAGTGGCTCTTATGCCAATAGTTATGTATCTGGAGTTAAAAGTTTTCTTGGTTTGGAGTACAACTAGATGCCCCTTTCATGAACTTGGTGTACTAGATCTCTTTGGAAGTACTCTGGAATTGCAAGGCATTTATTGTTTTGACTCTTGACATACAGCAATCTGTTTTCATTTGTCTGCCAATTGTAGTGGTTGAAGTATTGATTTACCTCCAGAGAGGTGGGAAAGTAGGGATCATTTAGCCTCTTCATGATCTCAGCTAGTATCCAGTCACAGTGTTGATGGTACATTATCTCTTCCTCTGAGATTTCTTCTCTCACTAGGATGGCCAGAATGGGTTTCCCATTATGGTCCACATTGATTTCCAGTATTAAATCATAGTCTCTTTCATAGCTGGGCAATGCCATCCAGTAATCAGCATTCAAATGAAGTCAACCTGTGCAGTGCTGAATTGACAATGAAAAGTTGTTTAAGTACTCAATCCATCAGGCTACAATGTTGGACTTATCACCACTAAATTTCTTCAACCACATGAGTATGCTGTTGTCAGTGCACATGATGAATTTGCGTCCCAGGATAAAATATCAAAATTTCTTCAAGGACTCAACTAAAGGCAGCATCTCACACTTTTTTTTCTGATCCTTGCAGCTTCCTGCTGAAATATTGGATGGGACTCTCAATTCCATTGATTTCTTGACTTAACACTCCATTGATTGCTACTGTGCTGGTGTTGCAATCCACAATGAAGTCTCTAGTATAGTCAGGAGTGTTCAGTGAGGGTATTTTCTTGAGCTCACACTTGATACCTTCCAGGGCTTCTTGCTCTCACCAGGTCCATTTGAACTCGGCAGACATTTTGAGTAATTTAGAGACCATTTTTGTCTTTTCTGCCAGGTCTGGGAGGAACATACCATAGTAATTTATTAAACCCATGAGTTGTTGCATGTCCTGGTGACTTCATGGCATTTCAATTTTCTCCAAGAATTCTTTCACATTAGTCTTTATTGAGATCTTTCCTGGTTTGACGACCCTGCCCAGAAAGGTTACTTTCTTTTGCACTAGGGAACACTTGTTTCTGGTCACCCTCAGGCCAGCTTTCTGCAATATATCCAATGTATGGTTAAGCTTACCCAGGTGTTCCTTAAATGCATGTCTGGCAACTAATATATTGTCAATGTAAGTGGATATCCCTGGCTCAATTATATTAGCTTTATCCTTCAGCACTCTCATTATGTATCACTGAAAAGTAGCAGGTGCATTGCATAATCTGAAGGCTATGTATTTCCATTCATAAAGGCCATACAGGATGATGAAGGCTGTCTTAGGAATATTGAATGGTCACATTGGCACTTGCCAGTATGCCTTACACAGGTCTAGGCTAGAGAAGAACTTGTATTTACTGGCATTGTATAATAAATCCTCAATCCTGGGTAGAGGATATACATCCTTAATCATGATGTCATTCAATTTGTGAAAATCAATGCATAGTCTATATTTTTCACCTTGGCCAATGAATACTATTGGGGAGGCATAGGGGCTATTGCTCCCCTGAATAATCCTGCTCATGATTAAGTCACTTAGAATCTTCTCATACTTGGGCTTGAGGTTTTCAGGAACTCTGCATACTGGCAGTCAGATCAGCCTGTCATGTTTCACCTCTATGGTGTGTTCTTCACCAACAGCTTGGCCAACACTTATCATTCCATAGTTAAAAACTTTGTGCTTGCTATGAAGAAGGAAGATCAGAGACTTCCTCTCCATTTGGTCCAGATGAGGATGAGAGATATTAGTAACAGGAGGCACCTTGACTGGGCTGGCCAGTTCTGCTAGATTATGGACCATGGTACAGATTGACAAACAAGCTGTCAGCACATTTTCAACCCTTACTGGTACTCCTACCAACTGTAGTTGTGAGGCTCCAATCCTGACTGGGAAGTTTGCTCTGTTTAAGATGGTCACATGTGTCTTCCCATGAGAAACCTTGCACAAGTCAGGTGAAAACAAAACTCCCCTTATGTACTTTCCTCATTGCCCTGCTATCATTACATCTCTGTTGATGTCACTTCCAGAAGAGGCTGTGATCCTCATCCAGTGCTTTGCTTTGAGTGAAATGGGTTCTATTGTATCAAAGACTATTTCCTTCTCAGGAATAGTAGTGAGTTGTGTCACTTCCTGATCCATAATGGTGATAGTGTTGTTCTTATAGTCTATCATGCAAGAGTTTCTTTCCAGAAAGTCATTCCCTAATATAAGATCATAAGGAAATCAGTGGTTGGAAGTATTGATGACCAGGAGATCTACCTTGAAAGGCTCAGCATGAATGCAGATTGCAGCATTCTGCAACTTCCCCTTGAGAGAGAGATAGGGTTTCTTGAGGTGTCTATGAGCTTGACACATGAGGGATCCAATGAATCTCAGTTGACACATAGCCCTTGGCAGCACTCATAACTGATAATGGGGGCGGCAGCTCTGGTGTTGACAGTAGCATTAAAGATGTTTCCATTTATATCCACAGGGATCAGGTTTTTTCTTATGAGATTGGTAACAAATAAAATATTTTGTGCGTGTTTGAGAGGAGTCAGCACTCCAGTTAATTTAAATCTTGTGAAATTGTAAGGTTGTCATCCACTAGATCAACTAAATTTTCCACTTGGGGCAATGATTCAGGCTCATTTATGATGAATCCTTCTCCATTAGCTATCAGTTCTATTTTAGCCTTACTGTAGCATCATCCAAAAAAGCAACTAAAGCTGAATAACGTCGAATGATTATTATTAATTGAAATTAATTGTAAAATTTAGTTAATGATCTTTAGTTATTTTTGTACAATGCAACTAAGATTTAATATTGTTCAAAATGAGAAAACTTGTTAGCCAATCAAGAAACAATTGACAAATTAAATTGAGCGAACTAACGCTTACGTATGAACAGCCATATTGGCAGACAAATTATTTGAAATTTAAAATCGGCTTGACATATGTATAAAAATAGATCACAGCCTGAGTACTTGTTCAGCAAGCTGCTCAATCAAAATAATCACTCTACTTGCATGATATAATTCCTGATGTCATCACCCAACTTAAATGACATATCACACAATAAGGTTTTGTAATGGTGTTTGATATGCAGGGCCTGATAATGATCCTCAAAGAATCCAATTAGTAACTGATAATCAGTTTTGATGGTACATTCCAGCATCATATATTGATTGTAAGCCAAACTGTTTAGATAAAGTGGAAACTGGGACACTGCAGACTCTTGTGAATTGTTGTACTGTTTCATGGTGAGCTCAAACAAAATGAACCACTCATCAAAAGACTGAGACATGGCATCAATCTGGCTGGTAAATTTAGGAAGACCTGAATGCTTGCTGAACACTGGCAATAGTCTGCTAGATTTGAGAGGGAGAATAGATTTCTGGTATCTAGGTTGACATTGAGTGCTTGGGTGTCCAGGAAGCAGGCTTGTGTCACTGACATGTTCTTTGAACGTGGGTACTACCATAGTGCTCACTGGATCAGACAGCAGAGGGACATAACCAGTCTGAGGCATGGCTCTGGTAGTGAGAGTAGACACCTGAGTGAGGGCTGATTGTGCAAATTTAGGGTGACCATTCAAAGCATTTGTACAGAGCAGAACAGAGTTTGAGATCATAGGAGCAAGATTCTCTTCAAAAGATAGAGGTATATGTGCAGGACAGCTCATGTTTGCTGATTGGACCATCTGCGCCACTTGACTAATGATTCATTTAGCCAATTTGTCTAGGGCTTCATTTAGTGTGGCATGAGTTACATAATCATCATTTCAACATGACTGCACCTTGTCTTGGTGGTTTGCATTACTAACAGCAGTTTTGAGTTCATGAATCTGATGTTCCAAAGCAATTGTTGATTCTAGCATCTGCCTCTCCATTCTCTGATATGCAACATGCTGGGTATTAATTTTGGCCTGAAGAGATTCCACATGGCATTCACTCTCCATCCTCACAGCCACTTGCTGGGACAATGCATCTTTCAAATGCTTGATTTCAACGTAGTGAGTGTCAAAATGCGGAATGGATTGATTAGTGGCACTACTATAACTGTGAGGATGAACAGGAATATGAGGAACATTCGGAGTATTCAATATATGTTGAAAATTTTGGTGCTATTCTGGACTCATGTTGCTGGCACTACTATAAGGGGCAGTCAAGGCGTTCTGATCCATCCTCTGTGTAACTGGTGTGGATGAATTAGGTTGAGACAAATCAAGTAAAGGTCCAATGGTACAAGGGGTAATGTTCAGGCTACCAATGCTTGTGCAGTGGACACTCCAAATTGGAGGAGTCCCAAAAGTAGGAGAATAAGTAACTGTGTGACTCAAATCCATAACAAAATAATAACAGAACAATAACTTCCAATAACTGACAGTAGGGAGCACTTCCACAAACACAAGAGAAAACATGCGGTTTGTAGAAGTAGTAACAAGTAACAAACCCAATTGGTGAACATGGTGGTATCTGGTAATAAATCCAACACATAAAGTAAAGCACTGAGAAAGTAAGAAAAATAAGGAGTTTAACAAATGGCACCAACCAACAAGACAACTAAGACTTTACTAAGAATTTCATAGTCAACATCTGGGGGTGGAGGAGTTGTGTTACACATTGATTGGTAGACTTGAAATGAAGTCCTACAGCAACTGGGGGAAACAACTATCCCAGCTGATACGTACCAAAAAGAAAAACAAAAGTAGACACAGATCACATCAGCATCCTGTCATGGTCGCCATGTAGAATCACAGGCTGGTAGGGTAATTTAACTAGTAAACTAATTGACTCAGCAGAAGGTTTAAGTAGTGTTCATACAAAAGCAGCCCCAATTCCAGAAATTAGAAAGAATAGCAAAGAACTTATAGATATAACATCAGTAATTCATCCAAGTAAGTAATTACTTTAGGTAAAATCCAAGATGATCAATTCATATGGCTTCCAGCTGAAGCAGTGTCTCCAGAATGAAGTAAAGTGCTTAACCTGAGTGTCTGGTGCTACCCTATTTGTCTTACTTTTAATTTCTATCTCACATCGAAAAATAAAGCATCTCATTGTCATTGTTATCTCTCATCTCACTATTTAATAGTCTGTAATTACCAGACATTTGCACTAGCCAATGGCATAGT
>CABFPE010000474.1:623577-636080 GCA_900660155.1 Hofstenia miamia
CCAGTTGAGCTGAGATGGTGATGTGGACTCAACCATTGTTCCAGAAGAGGAGGAGCTGTGTTGTGGAGATCGGCTTTGGGCAGGAGCCCATGGAACAACCGAAGAGAAAACATCATACTGCCCAGTCACCTAAACAGTGATGGTTATTACCTGAGTACTTAATTAACGTAACTAGTTAATAAGAAAGAGAAATTTGATGGATCAACAAATGGGTAACACCTCACCCGCAGTTTACTAAGCATCCCTTAGCAGTGATTAAACACGGCGTAACAAGCTAGGTGGAGGATGTTACAATAGAGTTGACAAACAGATTGAAGCTGACGAATGAGTGATCTGACAGCTTAGCAGGAACAGGGATTACAGATATGTCAAATATGTAATCGGGGTGAGAGCACAGAACCAAATCAAGCAGAGAGGAGCTGGAAGTAGGAGAAAATACAAGTTGTTCAAGAGAATAGCAGGCAAAAACTTCTAAAACTGCAGACTCATAAGTGTCAGTAGAGTCGAACGCATTCCAGCAGACATTAGGAAGATTGAAGTCACCACAAACAAGAAAATGAGGACGAATGGAAAAGCCAAGGTGACGAGAGAGGTAGGTAGACTGGTCATGAAAAGACTCGAACATAGATGATAAATCAGCAACGGGAATGCAGAAGGCACTTTTTGACAGAGGGTTGTAAACGCAGAGCAGAGAAACAATGTGGTCACTGAGAACAACAGCACAGCCACAACAGAAATTGAAGGATAATGAATTGAAAGAAATGGGACGGATGTCAAGGTTAGGAAGACGAGAGGCAATGAGAACACCACCATGGCGACCACTGGATCGATCCATACGAGAAAGAACTTTAAGAGTAGAGTTGGGAAAAACAACACTATTATTGACAAAGACAATCTTTTGGAGAAAATTAATAAAAATTAAGCATTAATAAGGTATAAGGATCAATAGCATTAATTTGTTCAGTCAAAATGTTATCATATTTAGCCTAAAGTATTTATCTAAATATTTTTTATGAAATCCAGTATAATATTTTATCATTTAATCTAGACTACAACTTAATGAACAACTGTTTTTGTTAAACCAAATACTAAATTTTGATGTCCTTTTTGATATATTAGATATTTAAGTCATATTCATGCTTATTTTTGTTCATTTTGTTTAAAAGATTGTCTATGTTTTTCTAAAGGTTCTGTATATTGGTTTGAAAACTCCTTATGTTGGTAAAAAGTACAAGCCATTAAAAGCAATAACTTAAATTGAGTTTTCAAAATTTCAATTTTTTTAAGCATGCTTCATTCAAAGTTAAATTATTTAAAAAAGAAGCAACCATTTTATGACATGTTTTGCAGGGTTTTTAGGATTATCTTGAGTTTGTACATTTCAAGCTCAGGTAGATACCTGCTCAATTTGTTGATTGTAATTGCAATAATTGAACATATATAAAAGACTAAAGCATTTCAAATAAAAGCTTATTCAGATATTATGCACAATCCAATGCAATATAAACTTCAAAGTTTCAAGTTTTAATGATTCCTTTTGTAAGTTTTTACAATCAGGTTTGTAATTTAATTTGAGATTAAATTCTTAAATCCTTTACAGAAAACTCATTTGTCACAATGTATAATTTTATGGATAAACTTTTCCCAATTCTATCAGATACATAACAGAGCTGTTGCAATAACATTATCTGGATTGAAATATAGGGAATTGTTATGATAATGTTTATCTCAATCATGGAATATCATCTTGCTTCATTATTTGCTGGATTACCTAAGAAGAAAATTTCAATGCATTATTTATCATCCTCAAAAAATGTTGCCTTTTCCAATCTTAGAAATCTTCTATATGTGATACTAAAATTTCAATGTATGTTTGTTGGAGTGAAGTTATTCACTAAAATAATTAAGCATTCTCCTTATCTTCATAAAAAAAATGCCACCAGTTCAAGTAGTGCTGCCAGGGGTTTCTATTACAGCAAACAGGGAGCATACCTAGAAATTTCTTGTGGAGATGTTATAGAGATATTTTAGTTTTCCAATTATTGTAGAGTCACTTGGGGAAATTTCTTGATTATTATTTATTATCTTTAGATTTGTAATGACATATCTCCATATTTCAATTTTAGTTTATGAAAATTACTTCATGTCCCCCCAATTTGGTGCTACATAGTATTATTGCTCAAATTAAATTGTGAGGGAAAAATATGACATGACTATCTGGTGATCTTTAGTTGTAAACAAAAACAGGTCATAATTTGAATTGTATAAATTGAGCAATGATATTGAAATTGGTTAATAGATTTTATCTAGCTTCAACTACTGTTTACCTTTTATAATTTTATTTACTTGTTTTTCAAAATGCAAATAATTGTGTAAGTTAAGGCAACAATTTGGGAGTACTTTCCTCAAAGTACTGGAGCAACATGTGGCATCTAGAGATCTGTCAGATCACCCATCCCAAATTGTGGACCATTTAGGTTATGGATATGGCTATGTATAAGGAAATAATAAATCTTTCATTCTATATGCAACATGTACATGCACCTATAAATGATTACACTGTGATGATATTATACTGTTGGTTAGGACAAATGCATGGTAACTACATTGTATTATTTAATGAGCTGAGAAATAACAATGAAAATGAGATGTTGATTTTTTGAGATAGATAATAAAATGTGAGACATCTAGGGTAGCAATATTCACTAAGGTTTAGCACTTCTCTGTTTGGATAGCACTTCATCTTGGAATTTACCTAAAAAGTCATAGTTAATTGGAAGAAATACAAATGTTTGCTTTAATAATTTCTCTATGTTAAATTGATGGAATCAGGGCTGTTCTTATGAGGTCACTCTTTCAACCTTCTGCCATGTCAATAAGTTAGCTAGTGTAATTATAATCCTAGCCTGTGATTCTACATGGTGACTGTAACAGGACCTCCTGATGTTATCCTGAACAACTATGTTACAGTCACTGGTTATTAGATGTTCTTAAATCATTTTGTTTTGTTGTTACTTGTTTAAGTTCTTTTTGTCTCAGTGCTTCTACTTGTTGGATTTATTACCAAATACCACTGTATCCCCTTTTTGGGTTGTTTATTTGTGATTTCTATAATCTACATGTTTCTTTATTTTGTTGGGGAAGTGCTCCCAACTGTCAATTTATCTAGTTATTTGAAAAGTATTGTCTTTGTTTATGGATTCTAATTGTACAGTTGTTTGTTCTCCTTGTTTTGGGACTCCTCCCATGTGGAGCATCTTCCCCTGTACAAGTAGTAGCCCAGATATTACCCTTGTACTGTTGGATCATTGTTTAATTTTCATTACCAAATTCTCCCATTCAAGTTTCACAGAGGAGTGATTGTAGAATTTTCAATACTCAGAATGCTTCAACTATTCCTTACAGTAATCCCAGCCAAAGTTTCTCTGAGGAATGTTCCACCAATTCCTGTTCATCCTTACAGTGGTTTTAGTCATCCCAGTCAACCTACCCCACATTTAGATGCTCATTGAATGGAAATTGAACATTTGAAAGATTCCCTATCTCAACAGGTTGCAATGCAAATGGAATGTGAGCGCCATACTGAGTCTCTGCATCAGAGCTCAACACTAAACACCTTTGCCTTAGAGCTCCAGATACAGGAACTAAAATCTGCTGCCACAACTCATAATGACCTTTGCTCACCTATGCCTGATAATTACATTACTCATGCTGCATTGGAAGATCTTGCTGAGAGAATTACAAATCAGTTTGCTCATATGGTGTAATCAGGAATTGGTAATAATCCTATAAATGCACATTTTCCACCTGAGATTATGGCAATGCCTCCTAATTCTGCTTCATTTTGTACATCATCTGCTAATTGTCACCCTACATTTGCACAGTCAGCAATGACTAATGTATCCTCTCTAGCTGCTATGGCTACTCCTCAAGCCTGTTATGTTTCATCTATTCCTGAACCAGTTAACACAACTGCTGTACCTACTATTAATGAGCATGTTAGTGATGTAAGAGCCTTTCTCATGTTAAGACAAGTAGCTGACCATGGTATTAAAATTCTATCCTTCCTCCTGAATTGAATGGTGGACAACAAGTGTTTGGTAAGCACTCTGTACTTCTGAAATTTACTGGGCAAATTGATGCTGTGTCTCAGTCATTTGATGAGTGGCTTTTCTTATTCAAACTCACCATGAAACAATATAGGAACTCTCAAGAAGCCACCATATCTCAATTCTCATTATATCTTAGTGGTGTAGCATACAAACTGTATATGATGCTTGATTGTGCCATTAAAACATATTATCAGTTGTTAGTGGGTTTCTTTGAAGATCATTATTGAGCCCCACATATTAAGCATCACTATAAGACCTTACTATGTGATATGTTATTCAAAAGAGGTGATGATATTTGGAACTATATCACCCAAGTAGAAAGGCTGTTTTGACTTAGTAGTTTGTCTGTGGTGTATTCTCACCACAATCTCTTTTTATATATTTGTCAGGGTTTTCCTCCTTACATCTGAATTCATCTAGAGGTAAAATATGATCTGGAAGAAAATTTACATGATATTATTAGGAAGGCTATTAGTGTTATCTATATGATCCATAATTCAAATTGTATTGATAAAGATGTTACTGACTTAACTGGAGTCAAGACTAAATCTGAATTAAGTAAGCCTAAAAAATTAACTTCTTTATGAAGGAATTTGATATTGTATCAGTTCAATGTTTCCAATGTAGAGAGAAGGGGCATCTGAAGTCAAATTATCATGCAAGTATACAGTTAATAGCTGATGGAGAGGGATTTATACTGGAGGAACCTGAATCCCCCACTGAGAATTTAGTTGACCTGATGGATGATGAGTTGATACTGCCTGATAATTTAAATTAAGAGGAGTGCTGATTCCTCCAAAATGCACACAGGACATTCTTGTCATCACTAATTTGATATGGAAGAATTTAATCCCTGTGGAGATAAACAGACATATAATTAATGCAACAATTGATACCAGAGCTGCTGCTTCCATCATTAGAAATGAATGCTGTAAAGGTTAATGTTTTACACAAAATTCTTTAGATCCCTCAGTTGTTAAACTTATAGATGATTCAGGAAATAAAATTTTCCCTAAAGGGAAATTGAGTGACACAGCATTGCACATCCATGCTGAGCCATCTGAAGTTGATCTCATTGTGGTAGATACATCAAATCACCAACTCCCCAATGATCTTATTTTGGGAAATGATTTCCTTGAATAGAATGCATGTGTAATTGATTACAAAAACAATACAATATCTATCAAAGACCAAGAAGCAACACAATAAGCCACTATTCCAAAAAAAGAGTATTTAAGTTAATCAAGCCAGTTTATTTGGAGGCAAAACACTGGATGAGAGTGGCTATTTTTTCTGATAACAATATATATGGAGATGTCATGATAGCTGGGCAGTGTGGTAAATATGTTAAAGGAATTTCATTCTTGCCTGATTTGTGCAAAGTTCATGAAGGAAAAACCTACGTTACAATTTTAAATGGATCTAACTTTCCTGTTTGATTTGATGTCTCTCAATTACAGATAATAGGTGTGCCCATTTGAGTTGAAAGCCTTACCACTTCCTGCTTGTCCATATGCACTGCTATTCATGACCTAGACAAACCCTCCAGTTCCATTAAGATCCCTAAAGTAACTAGAGATACTCACCTACATTTGGAGAATAAAGAAAAATGATCAATAATTTCAGTATTACAAAGTCATAATGAAGTCTTTAATTATGGAACTATAAGTGCTGGCCAAGCCATAGGTGAGGAACATGCCATCAAAGTCAAACATGACAAACCTATTTGATTACAAGTATGTTGAGTACCTGAGAATCTTAAATCCAAATATGAAAAAATATAAAGTGATTTGATTGAAAGCAGAATTATTCAAGGTAGTAATAGTCCTTATGCAGCTCTGACTGTTTTCATAAGAGAGGGAGAAAAATATAGGCTTTGCATTGATTTCAGAAAGTTAAATGATGTCATAATCAAAGATGCATATCTGCTGCCAAGGATTAAATATCTCTTATATGATGCTAGTAAATATAATTTTTTCTCCTGTTTGGACTTATGTAAGGCCTACTGGTAAGTGCCAATGAGGCCTCAGATATTCTGAAAACTGTGTTCATAACTCTGTAGAGTCTTTATGAATGGAAATATATGGCCTTCAGGTTATGCAATGCCCCAGCTACTTTTCAGTGATATGTGACAAAAGTATTGAAAGATAAGGCTAATATGCTTGAGCCTGGAATATCAGCATATATTGATGATATATTGGTGGCAAGTGACACTTTCTATGAACATCTTGACAAATTAACATGTACACTGGAATTATTACAAAAGACTGGATTGAAAGTAGTTAATGGAAATAAATGTTCCCTTGCACAAACAAAAGTAACATTTCTAGGGAGGGTCATTGAACATAGCAAGATTTCTATAAAAACAGGAGTTTCCTGAGAAAATTGAAAAACCATGAAGTCAAAAAGATGTGCAACATTTAATGGGTTTCCTGAACTATTATGGAGTGTTCCCCCTGGATTTAGCAGATAAGAGAAAGAATATTTGAAATTTACTGAAAAAATCCACTGAATTTAAATGGACATGGAACAAGCAAGATGACCTGGAACATATAAAGCATGAGCTGAAGAAAAATCCATCACTAAATACACTTGGTTATAGTAAAGATTTTATAGTAGATTGTGATGCCAGTACTGTCACAATTAGTAAACCAGGAAATAGATGGTATTGAAAGTCCAGTACAATATTTCAGTCAGAAACTATGAGCAGCTGAAAAGAATTATGGAGCTACAAAATGGGAAATGCTGGCATTAGTAGAGTCTTTAAGCAAATTTCAATATTTCATTTTGGGCTGTAAATTTATTGTTCATACTGATAATAGTGAGTTGGCATTTTTGAAAAAATTTTCCAGAGATAAGTTGAATATTGTGGCTCAATGGATCAAGTACCTCAATGATTTCTCATTTTCTATCAAGCATTGGCTGGGCTGATTACATTTAAATGCTGACTATTAGACAGCTTTGCCCAGCTATGAGAAAGATCTTAAAAAGCCAGCAGGAGAGAAAATCCCCTTCAGATTTATTCCTCACACTAAATATGAGTTGATTTGGGAAATTAATGCAGACAGGAATGGAAAGGCAATTCTGCCAATTATGATGAGAGAAGAAATCTCTGAAGAAGAGATAATAAAACATCAACAAAACAATCAAGTGTTATCTGAGATAATGAAGAGAATTAAATATCCTTTTTCCCCACCTCTCCTATGGTCAATTGGTATTACAAACAATATAATTGGAAGGTAACTGAAAAGGGTTTGCTCTACACCAAAAGTCACAACAATTGACTCACCATTCCTGAATGCTTTCAACATTTCAACAAGATTTAGTTAGATGGGAGCATGAAAAAGGACACCTGAGGATAATTCAAACCAAGAAGACTTTTAATTCTCAATATGTCACCATAGGCATAACATCAGCAGTCATGGAGGTCATAGACAAGTGTGAATGGTGTCTTTTAAACAACTCCAGTCATTTTCCAGAACAACAGGCCAAACTTGAGTGTTGAGTGGCCCAAATGAAATTGTGCATATGGATTTAGAGCAATTGTCATACACATTAAATAATTGTAAAATGGTACACTTCCAGAGGCTCAAAAGAGCTATAAAGGATATTGAGCATGTAATTATTGATGATAATAGTGAATTTACATTAGTTGACAATGGTATCAATGTTTTTGAAACCTATGAAAACTTAACCAATTTTCTGAAGAGGATTTTGATGATTATGAGTTTTATGAAAATAACAGTAATAATAATGACTTTACTCAAGTATGTGTATTGCCCAAGAGGCGGGATAGAGAAAACCCTAATCATAATCCCAACATTTGGGAAAGTAACCCTATAACTCTATTTAGGAATCACACCCATAAGGAAGAAAAAATGGGAGTTCCCAGCTCCTCCAACCTGCCAAAGAGTGAGAAGGAGGATTGAAGGTAGCAGAGATGATACTGATGCCTCAACTAGGCATGGGCGACACATATCTCTGCTTGACAAGGCTTGTGATAGAAAAACAGGGCGAAATGAAGGTGCTGAGGTGATTCCTATCCTGTGTGGGCAAAACATGATTAGGAGAGGAGACAGCAGCAATGGCGTCCTCACCTTGCTACTATGTGGGGAGACATGCATCTCCACATGGGTGAGCAGAGCTGGCACAAGAGACTGATACAACTGATAAAAAACAAACTGTTCATAATCCTTTTAGTGATTACAAATATTAAACAACCCCCAATTGAATGACTTGATAGCCCCTTTGACCTCAGTTAGTTCTTCTACAGTAACTTCTACAGTTTGTTCTAAGAAAACAGAAGACAGAAAAAAGAAGATGTCAAAAGTTGGTGATGAAACACTGCATCCGTATTTCATAGCCACCAGGCAAGCCACAAATTTCATTAGTGATAATATTTCTGAAGAAACCCAGAACAAACTAAGGTAGACATATGACCACAAAAATTTAACTTGTTCAATTTATATAATACCTTTTGTCATTGATGTAGAACATCCTCTAAAAGTAAACACAATCATTTGCTATGATTCTAAAATGCTTGAGGGTATAAGTCACCTGTACTGGAGGAGCATGATACACACTTCATTTGATGAATACTTTAACATCTACAACTTATGTCAATTCCTTAACAATGGGAAAACAATAAGCAGTTTCAAATTTCCCAAGTTGGTTAGTTACATATTTTTTCAGGGTACATGAAATACAGGATGAACATATCATGGAGCAAATAGAGATTGCATATAGAATAGCCAAAGTAGAGGGCATCTGACTTGTTATGGTTGTCTGAGAAGAATACAAAGATGAAATTCCTGAAGCAGTTGAGAGCTTAGACTTCCAGATGGAAAATTTTTTTATATTATTTTGTTCAAGCTATCAACTGATTTCAATGTACCACACCAAGATTATTTTGGTCACTGAACTGTTATATACTGATCTTATGTTATACCAGAAGATACCATCCCACCAGCTAGCCATTGATCAGAAACTGATAATTGATAACTGCCACTCAGAAGATAGTCACTGGGCTCACTCTCCAACTGTTATTGCAAAATGAATTTGAGCAGGGGGGCATGTAGATTCACTCAGGGAAATTTTGTTACTATTATTTATTATCTTTAGATTTGTAATGCCGACAGTATGTCATATCTCCATATTTTGATTTTAGTTTATGAAAATTTTTTCATGTCCCCTTGATTTGGTGCTATATAGTATTATTGCTCAAATTAAATTGTGAGGGAAAAATATGACATGACTATCTGGTGATCTTTAGTTGTAAACAAAAACAGGTCATAATTTGAATTGTATAAATTGAGCAATGATATTGAAATTGGTTAATAGATTTTATCTAGCTTCAACTACTGTTTACCTTTTATAATTTTATTTACTTGTTTTTCAAAATGCAAATAATTGTGTAAGTTAAGGCAACAATTTGGGAGTACTTTCCTCAAAGTACTGGAGCAACATGTGGCATCTAGAGATCTGTCAGATCACCCATCCCAAATTGTGGACCATTTAGGTTATGGATATGGCTATGTATAAGGAAATAATAAATCTTTCATTCTATATGCAACATGTACATGCACCTATAAATGATTACACTGTGATGATATTATACTGTTGGTTAGGACAAATGCATGGTAACTACATTGTATTATTTAATGAGCTGAGAAATAACAATGAAAATGAGATGTTGATTTTTTGAGATAGATAATAAAATGTGAGACATCTAGGGTAGCAATATTCACTAAGGTTTAGCACTTCTCTGTTTGGATAGCACTTCATCTTGGAATTTACCTAAAAAGTCATAGTTAATTGGAAGAAATACAAATATTTGCTTTAATAATTTCTCTGTTAAATTGATTGAATCAGGGCTGTTCTTATGAGGTCACTCTTTCAACCTTCTGCCATGTCATTGAGTTAGCTAGTGTAATTAAATTCCATTACATTATACCATAATATCAAATATTGTATTGTAATAGATTCATACTGTAGCATCCGCTACCAAGCATCAACATAGATTAAATTATTCTTTTAAATTATTGTTCTTTGTTCTAAGCAGGTAGGGATATACGCATGTTAACTATTTACTCTGATGTTGTATCTGTTTTGGTTACTCTTCACTTAACTAAATTAACAGGATACTGTTTAGGTACTCCTTCAACATAGCTCTGCTTGATGATTTGAGTATGGCCTTTGGCCAACTCTGATCTCTGAATCACCTCACTTGTGTTTCCATCATTGATCTACTGGTTCCAACAATGTTCTTATGTGTTCCCTATCCTAACTCAGTGTAGTTCTCAATGTTATTTGTAACTGACTTAAACTCAATTTGTAATGTGTATTTATGTCACTTTGCAACCTTGCAATGTCACTAGCTGCTTAATAATTATTACTTTAGCCATTACCAAAAACTATTGGCTTTAGATAAGTTAATTAAAATAAGTTACATAACAACTTGCAGCTTCCTACCTTACATTTAAATAACAATAATACATGCTCAGTCTATTTATCAGTCTATTATGGGTCACCTAAGTCTATAAGATAAAATATGTATAACCTATGGTAGGCTATCCAGCCCTTTTCTGCCAATGTATATTATTAGCTACATGTAAATGATCGAATCGATAGCCACCTAAACAGAGAAAAACTCCTATTTGTATACCTAACATAAATTCAGGTTCATGGTTTGGATCAAGGACCCTCGAGTCGCTCCTGATATGTTCCCCAACCACTACTACTGCATTTACCATTTAGCTTGGTCAAAATTCGACAACAAGTACTAATTTGCTATGTTATTTCTTGGTTGAATTTACAAAGATAATCTGATAATTAAACTTAAATTGTTTTTCTAATTAACAATCATAATTCGATCTTAGTTTCGACTAATCATCTGATCTTTCCTTATTAGTAGCATTATGCTTTGGATTATGCTACATTAGGTATTAAAACAACTTTGGAACATTTTCTAAATATAGAAATAAATAGTGTAAACTACAATTATCAGAAACTGATAAAATGAAATAAATACTTCTTCAAGACGACTTACTCATTGTATTCAAATATAAAATATATATCTCGCAATATGCAATTAGGAAAACCGCATTTTAACTCAATTTCCCATTAAACGTTTTAAAATCATATAGAGATTGAGAAATTTTAATAATAAATCCGATTTTGTTAAAGTTTCTAAGGCATAGCATTGGAGAGAATGCCAATATATAATGGATTTCCAAGTATTTTTCTACTATTTGCGAGTCTAAAATTTTCATTTTCCTTTTTTTGATTTGCTTTGTCTTTTCAAACAAAATTACTTGCCTTTGGGAGTATTTAATTTTCCTTTTGGTGATTTTTTGTCTTTTCGAACAAAATTACTTGTCTTTGGGAATATTTAATTTTCCTTTTGGTGATTTTTTTGTCTTTTCGAACAAGGATATTAAACGTGTACAAACATTATGAAATTTTTATATTATTTTGTAATCACATGAGACAAAGTTAGTAATATTAACTTTTTAAAATACAAAAATAATTTACATTATTCAATGAATTCAATGGTCACCACTTGAATCTTTGTGAAAACTGAATAATGTGTTAAAATGAAGACATCTTTCCGTCATAAGCATTGAACAAAATGCAAACTTCATGACAGTCTTAGTATAAACTTTAAAAAAAGAGAAAGAAAAACGTACATACACTTAAATTCGACAATTCATTGTTGTATATTCAGAGTTTTTTGTATTTCGAAGCGTTAATGGTTTTGTTTTTATGCATTTTATTTAATATCGTACGCAAATACCCATTTTAAGGCATTCTACAAATTACATTATGTAGTTGAACGATAAATTTTCATATTTGCTGAAAAGATTACGCAATATATAGAATACACATTAATAAACATCGTTTGACAAGATGATTTCTACTGCTAATTTATATCCTCCTGTACATAAAGATAATTCTTCCAAAATTTAAGTTTGTAATAAATGAAAGTTATGTACAAATGTACTAACAAACTCTGCAAAGAAACATTTTGAATTTGTAAAAACGTCATGGTAAGACTTTTATTAAATGTTTAAGAAATCTATATGTATATATGGATAAATTAACCTTTTGTATATATATACATACAATAAAAGTTCTGTTAAATATAAAACAATTTCTGGGTTATAACAAGAATTTATGAAATTTAATACTAGTGCTATTATTCAGTGTACATAACAAATTCATTAACAAAAAATATATGATTATTTCACCATACAGATGAAATGAATTGATGCTGGCACTAGTGACTATGACAAAATTGCCTCAATGGTTCTAGCAATAACAAAACCAAATAACTTGTAGTTGGTATTGCCAGAATATGCATATATATATATATATATATATATATATATA
>CABFPE010000474.1:655318-667279 GCA_900660155.1 Hofstenia miamia
ATATATATATATATATATGTATATATATATATATATATAATTTATATCAGGCGCTCTGTCTCAAAACCCTCATTTATATGTGGCGTTCTGTCAAATAAACTTTTATATGTGGCGCTCTGTTTCAAGAGGGCGCTCTGTCTATATACAAATATTTTAATGGGGCGCTCTGTCTTTTTGCAATTTTCATGTGGGAAAATGTTTTGTTTTGTAAAAGTCTAATGTAACATCCTAATTTTATCAAATATAGACCAATTTATATCAAATGGATGGTGTTTTCGCATTTTTGTAATAGGCCTGACATTAGCCTGAATGTGATTTTTATCGGAATTTTCGAGCCACATTTGTCCTATTAACGTCTACTATAAAAAATTTTTATGCTACATTTTTTCTAGGTAGTGTGGGTAATCGTATCTTCAATTTTGAATGGGCCAGTTTCAAAAAATTCAAAAATTTGCATTTTCTGGTCAAGTAGTCCGTGTTTAGAAGGCCATAGCTCAGTTAGTTTTGATTCGATTTCCAAAGTGTTGACACCATTCGATGCGTAATCGATAGAAATAAGTGAATCAATTACTGTTTTTTCATTTTTCAAAATAAATTGGGGTTCGAACAAATAGTGGTCCATAGCGCAAGAACTACATTAGATATCTTTTCCGGAGTTGTTTTATTCGATTCTGCATCAAAGTTTGATTATGAGGTCTCCAAAAAGCTATGTGCTATAGTAAACAGTTCCTGCTATAGTTGAGTAAATTCCTATACAGGGCTTGGCCTCCTCATTTAAAGGTTTTACTTAAAATTTCCTGCCCATCATATAGTAGGCCATGTTCTGAAAAGTATTCATTCTTACAATTTGGTATCAGAGATATCCTAGAACAACCAATAATTCTCAAACTAATTTCGAAATTTAACCTAAAAACACAAAAAATGATAAAAAGACACAGCACTTGATATAAATATAAAAAATATTACTACTCCATGAAAAAAATCCAAATGAACACAATAATTATGATAAAATATCCACACTAATCATATAAGATGTAAAAATCGATTACATTTGCACTACATCAAATTTGGGCGCTCTGTCTCTGACAGTGCGCCATTTCTAAGGGGCATATATATGTATATATATATATATATATATATATATATATATTAGGGTGGCTCTTATTTTTGAAAGTTCGAAATTTTTTGTTCTCCACCTTTAAAATGGATCCATTACCTAAAAAAACCCTCCCCGAGAAATTTTGAAATATTTCAATAACGTTTAGAGGTAGTCCACTCAAGATACAATATAGGCAGCATCTTATGCACTTGCCTATTACAACACATGTGCTATCGAGTGAGAAAGATTGCTTTGGTTATCAAGCGATCTACCGTTTGATTGCCTGTGGTTTATTGTGCTACGCAAACACAAACACATCTTTGTTTATATGCTGTTAATGTGTCTGCTTACTACAAACCTAATCCAATTTTTTTTCTGAAGGTTTTTTGCAGCTGTAACTGTGTACAAATAACTGTCCGTTAAAGTAACTACCACTCCTAGCCAATAAACCAGTAGGACTATAGTAATAACTGCAGCTGAATGTGCTATGAGTAGCAAAGATAGATACTTTCTTCTGGATTATATTGTCAAAGAATTCCCTGGTGGTAAGAAAAAGGCTGAAGAAGAATACAAAGCATCGATTTCGAAAGATGTTATTCCTGCATCTTCCAGCAGCAGCGGTGACAATGTAAACAGTACAGATGGTAGCATGTCAGATGAGACAGAACAACCTCATCCAAACGCTGTAGGCCTAGACAGAACATTGTTACACCTCCTCTTGCTGCTGCACTTGATCGTACTCAAGTATCAGATAGAAAAGCTACAATTGTGCTGATAGAAGCTGCTAGAAGCCTTGGTCATGATTCAAATTCCCTGGTAATCAACAGGGCAACTATTGCTCGTTCAAGACAAAAAGCTAGAGCTAAGTTCACTGGGATGGAAAACTCTTGCAAGATTTGACAAGCTCCTTGACGTGACTTGGCTTTAATAAAGTCACTTCTTCAACTTCCCAATGCAGCAATCTTCAAAGCTACCTCGCAGAAGATGTCGAAGCATTTCTGGTATTTGTCTGAGGAGCTGGGAGCACTAAGTTTCTTTGACAATGCTGTTCTTTAGAAACATGCATGATAGCCAAGCTCAGAGGAGAAGATAATGTGGAAGAACCTTTTAAAAGATCTCAGTGTCAGGCTTTTTTCCTAAAAGAGAAACATCTTGAAGATTTCGCCACTACAAAAACAATTAGATTCTTCGAAAAGCTTCGATTAGATGATAAGTTCCTCAATGAAGATCCAACTTTCTGGTTCAGAAACAACGGTTTCCACTCTGTTAAAGATACTGTAAATAGGTTGAAAGTAGTTAACGACTATCCAGAACGTGGAGTTGCTCTCATCCAGTCTTACAATCACTTATTGACGAAAGATGAAGAGCAATTGCAGTTCTTACTGCAAGTTGTTTCTGAGCATCGACGTGTTTACCCAAATGTATCCAAAGTAGCCCTGGTTCTACCGAAGCAATTATGAATAAGCGTACAACAAACGATACCTCCTTGAGCAGATATTACTCATTAGAAAGGACTGAATTGATATAAGTGTACTGATCAATTTGACAGCAATTTCAAGAATAGCAGGGTTGTGTATATGTAGGTTTCTAACAATAATCAGTTTTCAATAACTTTTTACACTTTTCTATTGATTTTGATATGAAAAAAAGGCGTTTTTTAGAAATTCTGGATTTGGCAGCCATTGGTAGAAAAAAACTACGGCCAATACCCGTATAAATAATTATTCAATTATACCCCCATTTTAACTATGTACCAATAGGTTTTTGAGCAATTTTTTTGCATTTTTTAGAAAAACCTCTAGAGGTCTATATAAAAATATCAAGAATGAATAAAGTTAATCACAATTTGGTTAAAGAGAGAATTAAATCTTTAAATATTGTGAATCAATGTCTGTTTCACGTCAGGTCGACAGGTACAGGTCTCATTAAAAATTTTAGCATTACATTAAAGAAAAAAGAAAATATTTTTCCAAAATTATTTTCCTTAAAATGTTAAAGTAGTTCGATTGGATGTTGTATTTACAGATATGTCTTGTTCATACATAATCAACGCATAGAATTTAAATGGATCTGCAGGAGCACCTTGTAAAGTATATCGAAATCTAATTTCATTGATAGCATTTCGAGATGTATCTTTTTGTTTAGATAAATCAAATACAATTATTCCATATTTCTCCTTAAAATCAGAAGGCTTGATAAATGTACCTGTTGAAAAGTCATTGACACCGTCATTATATCTAACAAATTCTGTATATAATCTTGGAAATTCACTAGTTGGATGAATCTCTACCTGTGGATAAAAATTATCGTTTCCTAATTCTAACTGACATGAAGAAATTTCAGTAGAATTAAAGGTATCAAAATGAAATTCATCTGTGCCTTGATTATTAATTTTATTTTCAGTGATGGTATAGATGAAAACATATCTAGGTTTTTGTATTGAATTACTTATTCTAAATATGCCTGATTGTTGATTTATAGGATTAGATTCCTCTAATGTGTTTCTTATATACACCCATTTATTATTTATAAAACTATTCAAATACATCTTCCGTCCACTAGGATTGAATGCTAATTGTGGTACAAAGAGACGTAATTGAGTGACAACTAGTTTTCCATTTCCTGCTGGATTAAATATTACATTATCATCTTTTGCTAATTCAAGATTTATTTGAACCTTACCTGCAGGTAAGATACTATGTTTTAGACCTCTGAAAAAATCAACTTTACTGAGATAAAAAATTGTATTAATTTCATTTCCATCTTTTAGAAGTTCTATCTTATCATTATTGTCCTTATAGAAGAATTCATTTTGCGCAGTGTTCAAATAAGATTCTGAATACTCAAGAATGTTGTGTAAATGGGCAACTTTTGAAAAATTAGTAAGATTTGTAGTAGTAGTATTATTGTATTCAACAAATACTCTGTTAAAAAGTGAGTAGACATCACCACTAATGGTAACATTATCTGCTGTAACAAATCCTGTGTTATCAAGTTTAACTATTTTAAATTTCACATCTATATAAGCATTAAACCAATCATAAGGTATTATATCTGTAGAATTATCAACTGTAAACTTATAATTGTTTTTATTTTGAATATTACCTGCTGCAGGAATTATTATTGGAGTCTGGAGATCAAATCTAATGTATTCATTTCTTTCTAGAATTGTTGGATTTCTGAAGTCAGTCATTTATACTATATAAAGGAAAAAGAAAAAAAGAAAAGCATTTTCCATGTGAAATTAATTTACAATAGTTTTAAAAATCGTGTCCTTATATTGTCAAAGTTCTGGGGCTCATTCTTGGAAAACTTTCTTAATAACATTTGTATTTCCATTCCCTTTTGTTCATTTACTTTTGGTGTTTCTAACTTTCTATTATTGCTTGTTACTTGTGTGTTAATAGAAGTTCCTTTCCCAGTGGGGGGAGTATTCTCTACCTGTGTTCTATTAAAATTAACCCTTAAATAGTTTTCGTAAGTTTTCTTATTTTTAGTCATATCTATATAAGGAAAAAAGAAAGTCTTTTTCCTAGGAAAGCAGAGAACAAAGTTCTCCTTAAGAAAGTCTTTCTCACAAATTTTAAAAATATTCTTATTTGATTAAAAATACTAAGTGAACATGATTATCATTTAAATTAATAATTTGATTTTGACTATCAGTAATGTATATTCTAATTTCTCTTATTTCATTTGTGTTGATTTTGTTGAATAATTTGCGCAAAGGTTGTTTTGTAAATGGATAACTTGATACTAAATCATTTGTAGGAAAAGTAAATACTATATCACTAGAATTTGGAGTATAGAAGTATAATTTATCATAATATATAAGAGGTCTTAAAATCATACCCATTAATAAATTAGTTTTTCCACATCCTGATTTTCCACATATAAGCATTCTAAAGTATTCTGGTAAGAAATCTACTGGTGATTTGTCATTTTTCACTTTTGGAGTATCATAATTAATCATCTTCATTATACAAGGAAGGGTGAAATTAATTTCCCACTGAAAAAAGATTTTCTTTTTTCTTTTTATAGATGACAACTAATTTAACTTACTGTGTTAAAGAAAAAAGATTAACAGGTTCCATTCCAGGCTCAGGACAATTACTTACAACAAAAAATGGAAGAAATATGCTGAAATCAATTTGTAGCAATTGTGGAAGTAAAAAGACACAATTTGTTGGAAAGGGAAGTAAAGTTGGTGAAGGTCTTGATATTCATAAAGCAATTGGTTACCTTCCAAAACCAAAAGGAGGTTTCACTCTTCCAAATCATAAATATACTGGACCATATAATCCTTTACAGAAACAATTGAAAAATAATGTACAGCCATATAATCAAATTGATGCTATTTCTAGAGAACATGATATATGTTATAACAAAGGTCAAAAGGGGAAAGCTAGCTGTGACAAACAAATGTTGAATAATTTAAGAAATGTTAAACCTAAGAATATCCGTGAAATATTTGATAAGTTATTAGTTTCAAATGTTATTGGTACAAAACATATGTTAGGTTTGGGAAGGAAAAAAAAACTCTAAAGGAGACCCCACAGGAAACTTTAGCTAATGAACTTCACAAACCAATTAAAAGAAATTTTAGAAGAAGACAGGTGATTGTAAATCATATAGATGAAATTTGGTGTGCTGACTTAGTTGATATGCAAAAATTTAGTAAATGGAACAAAGGTTTTAAATATTTGTTGATGATTGTAGATGCATTTTCAAAGTATGGGTGGATTATTCCACTAAAAGATAAAACTGGACCTACTGTTAGAGATGCATTAAAGGGTGAATTACATTCATCCTCCAGAATTCCAAAATTTCTATGGGTTGATAAAGGAAAGGAATTTTATAATAAATATGTTCAAGAACTATGTGACAAATATAAAATAAAGATGTACTCAACAGAAAATCTTGAGAAGAATTCAATTGTTGAAAGATTTAATAGGACAATTAAAAATAAAATGTGGAAAGAATTCACAAAGCAGAATCATACACAATATTTGGATATACTTCCTAAAATATTAAATGAATACAATAATACAAAACATAGTTCTATAAAAATGACTCCAATTGAAGCTTCCAAAGAGAAAAATGAAGATGAAGTTTACAACAATTTGAATAACAAATTTAACACTTTGAACAACAAGTTTAACAATGACATTGAAAACCTAGATGCTAAAGAATCAGTGCTTAAATTCAAATTTAAAGTAGGTGATAAAGTTAGAATAAGCAAACTTAAAAGGAAAGTTTTTGATAAAGGTTATACACCAAACTGGACTGAAGAAATATTTATTATTGATAAATTAAAATTAACAGACCCTATAACATACACATTGAAGGATTTAGCTGATGAAGAAATAAAAGGATCATTTTATGAAGAAGAATTGCAAAAAACTAATCAAGATATATTTAGAATTGAAAAAGTGTTAAGAAAAAAGAATGGAATGGCCTTTGTTAAGTGGTCAGGATATCCTGATAAATTTAACAGTTGGGTAAAAATCAAAAATATATAGAAACATTATTTTCAAAAAATTTTTTCTAGACAATATATATAGAGAGATGACAACAAGAAAAAATATCACTTGTGAAACTTGTAATTTAACAATTGCTAAGAAAAATTATAATGCACATATTAAAACTAAGAAACATTTAAAAAATGTAGAAAAGAATCATGATTTTACAATTAATGGATATATTCCAACAGTTAAGATAAATAAAAATTATGTTAATGCAACTGTTAATTTTAAGGGTACTAAATTATCCTTAATTCCATTTGCAGATATTAATACATTGTTTACAGAAACATTAATAAAATATTTTAATATAATCAACCAACCATTAAAATATAATGTCTCATTTTATTTAAAATTTACAAAAGGTTTTGAAGATACACTTAAAGATGTAATAGTTCCTTATCAATTTAAAATGAAAGAAATAAAAGCTAAAAATGAAGTAAATAATATTAATATTTCCTCAAAATTAAAGGAAATTATTGATGATTTTGAAAAATTAGAAGGATCAAACTGGGTATTCATTGGAGTGCATAGTATAAATATTAAAATGTACAAAATTTCTTGGGGCGGAACATATGTTAAATTACCAATTAAATCTTCTTCAATTTTAAATATTATTAATAATGATGATAAGTGTTTTTTGTGGTCAATAATTGCAGCACAACACCCTAGTTCTACTAATCAAAATAGAACATGTGTTTATGAAAAATATCTAGATAAATACAATTTAAATGGAATAACATTTCCAATAACAATAAATGGAATTGAAAAATTTATTAAACAAAATGGAATAAAAGTTAATGTTTATGAGTTAAAAATTTGTGGAGATATGGTTAACCTTAAATACAATGTATTACCTATTTATTATTCTGATGAAAATGCAATTGATTTGGGGGTGTATGAAAATCACTTTGTTCTAATAAAAAGCTTGAAATGTGTACTATACAAGGATTTAAGTAAAGATGAACTATACTTTTGTAAGAAGTGTTTGTTAAAATGTAGAAAAAAGTCAACTTTTGAAAATCACATTAGATTATGTAAAAATGAAGACACAACACAATTATATTTTCCCAAAGAAGATCAAATTAAATTTAAAAATTATCATTATAAAATAGATGTTCCATTTAGAATTTATGCGGATTTTGAATGTTATAATGAAAAGGTTGAGAGTAAATGTAATTTATCTGATGTTGATAAAACTACAATTTTATGTAATCAATTACCTATTGCTTTTGGAATATATGTAAAATCAGATATACCTGAATTATGTAAGTCAAAATACATTAGTTATTTTGGAAAAGATTGTGTTGAAGTATTTGTTCAAAAAATTAAAGAATTAGAAAACAAGTTCTTCTTTATGTTTAAACGTGACATTTCAATGAAAATTACTAAAAAAGAAAATGAAGAATTTAAAAATGCAAAGGAATGTTATTTATGTGGATGTACAAAGGACTCTTTAGTAAGAGATCATTGTCATTTAACTGGGAAATACAGAGGTGCAGCTTGTAATAATTGTAATTTGATGGCTCAAAAACAACGAATGGCTTTTGTACCTTTGTACTTTCATAATTATTCACGATATGATTCACATTTATTTTTCAATGAATTATTTAAATGTAAAGACAAGTTGGTTATAAAACCCTTATGTAAAACTGAAGAAGAATATATTTCTGTACAATATGGTTGTATACGGTTTTTGGATTCTTACAGATTTCTTGCATCATCATTAAATAATTTAGCAAATAATCTTGAGAAAAAGCCTATTCTAGAAAAATGTTTAGGACAATGTGAACTTGTACAATCTAAATTAGCCTACCCATATGAATTTTTTGATACTCCTGAATCTTATGGAAAACTTCCAGATAAAAAATCAGACTACTTTTCAACTCTAACTCAAAAGGTCCCAAATGAAGATGAAATAGAAAGAACTAATAAAGTAATTAAAAAGTATGACATTAAATCTGGAAAGGAATTAACAATGTTGTATTTAAAAGTTGATGTCCTATTACTAGCAGATATTTTTGAAAATTTTATTAAACTTGGTAAAGACAAATATGGTTTAAATCCGTGTTATGCCTACTCATTACCTGGATACACTTGGCAATGTGGATTAAAATTTACAAATGTTCAATTAGATTATTTGAAAGATCCTGACATTGTACTTTCAATTGAACAAAATATTCGCGGGGGGATAAGCTCCATAATGGGCAATAGATATATTAAATCAACAGATGAAAATAAAATTTTGTATATTGACGCAAATAATTTATATGGTTGGGCAATGAAACAAAACCTTCCTTATAGTGATTTTAAGTTTTTAGAAGTAAATGAGGACCTAATTGAGAAAATAATTGGAACTTCTGATAATAGTCCTATTGGATATTTTATTGAGTGTGACTTATCATATCCAAATAAATTGAAAAATAAAACAAAAAACTTTCCGTTTTGTCCAGTTAAAAGAAAGGTAGACCCTTCTGAATATAGCGAATATCAAAATCAAATTGCTCTTAAAAGTGTTTGTCCTACACCAAAGCTTATTTGTGATCAATATGATAAAACATTCTATTTTTGCCATTATAGGCTATTAAAGTTTTATCTACGAATGGGCATGGAAATGGGTAAAGTGCACAGAGTAATTTCATTTAAACAGAAAAAAGTTTTAGAAAAATACATTGACCACAACACTAACATGCGTTCAAAAGCAAAAAATAGTTTTGAAAAAGATTTTTATAAACTTTTAAATAATGCTTTCTTTGGAAAAACTTGTGAAAATATTAGAGGACGGATTAATGTAAAAATGTTTAATAAAACTGAAACTCCAGAAAAATTAATTAAAGAACAAAGCAAATTAGAATTTAAAACACATTCTGATTTTGACGATTTTCTAGTATATCATTACTATCAAACTAAATTGAAGTTTGATAAACCAATATATCTTGGATTTACTGTTTTAGAACTTTCAAAACTCTTAATGTATCAAACTTATTACGATGTCTTGCAACCATTTTTTGGTGAGAACAATATTACCTTGAACTATATGGATACAGACAGTTTCATTTTAAATATAAAAACTAAAGATATAATTAATGATTTGAAAACACTTAATGACGATTACGAATTATTTGATTTTAGTAATTTTGATAAGAATCACGAATTATTCAATGAACAATTTAAAAAGATTCCTGGATATTTTAAGATAGAAACACCTGAAAGTATTTATTTAGATGAGTTTGTTGCTTTGAAGAGCAAAATGTATTCATATAAAGTTAATGATAAAAGTAAAAACACTTTGAAAGGAATAACAAAAGTTGAGAAAGAAAAGTTAACTTTTAAAGATTATAAAAATTGTTTAGAAACAAATAAAATTGGTGTTTCAAACAATTATACGTTGAGAAATATAAAACATAAAATTAGTTTAATCTCTACAGAGAAGAATTCTCTCTCACCATTTGATGATAAAAGGTATTACTTAAATAATAATGAGAGTTTTCCATATGGGTTCCTTTAGTGAAATTATTTTCACTCTTACTTATATATACAAATGACAGAATATAAGAACTATAACTTATACTTAACTAATGGTCAATTAAATAAATTGAAAAAAAGTATTAAAAACTCAAGTCCCATAACTTTAAGGGTTAGTAATACTAGCCAAGGAACTTCCGTTCCATTTCTTTTAACAGAAAGACAAATAAATAAATTAGAAAAAGCAAAGAAAATAAATAAAGCTTGTGATATTAAATTTTCTACAACACAACTTAATGCAATGAAAAAAAATGGTGGTGCTTTGGGCTCCTTACTTATGGCAGCTGCTCCATTAATTGGAAAGTATGCAGTAGCACCATTAGTTACTGGAGCAATGGGAGCCTTGGGAAGAAATTCAGTCAATAAATTATTTGGAAAGGGATTAAAACAAGCAATTCCAGGAGAAGGTATGCAATTAAATACACCTAAAGGAAATGGGATGAAAATTGGACCTCCAGGTTCAAAAGGGAAAGGAATGCGATTAAATACACCTAAAGGAAAAGGAATGCAGATAAAAAAAAACTATTCAGTTTAAACTTTAGTAATCCCCTTTCAAATTATGATATTTTACAATTTATGAAGAATATTAAAAACTTTAAAGGGATCTTTTCTAGAAATACTTTGAAAAATTTGGGTTTTGGATTTTATGTTTGTAATTTAGACCATTCTTCAAATACTGGCACACATTGGATAGCATTTTATTATTTTAAGGATACTAAAGAGTTTGGCTCTGCCAATCTTGAGTATTTTGATAGTTTTGGCCTACCTCCATTTCAAAGTATTTTTTCAATATTTAAAGATGTTAAGGACAATACTGTGTACAACAGCTCACAGTATCAACAAAGTTCTAGTGTATTATGTGGATACTATTGTATTTGGTTTATATATGAAAGATGNATTAAATACATCTAAAGGAAAAGGAATGCAGATAAAAATAACTATTCAGTTTAAATATTAGTAATTCCCTTTCAAATTATGATATTTTACAACTTATGAAGAATATTAAAAACTTTAAGGGGATCTTTTCTAGAAATAATTTGAAAAATTTGGGTTTTGGATTTTAAGTTTGTAATTTAGACCATTCTTCAAATACTGGCACACATTGGATAGCATTTTATTATTTTAAGGATACTAAAGAGTTTGGCTCTGTCAATCTTGAGTATTTTGATAGTCTACCTCCATTTCAAAGTATTTTTTCAATATTTAAAGATGTTAAGGACAATACTATGTACAACAGCTCACAGTATAAACAAAGTTCTAGTGTATTATGTGGATACTATTGTATTTGGTTTGTATATGAAAGATGTAAGGGAAGAGATTATTTCTCAATACTTAACAAACTTAACAAAAGAAAATGTGACAGACATAAAAATGAAGAATATATTAAAAACTATTTTCTAAACTCTTATATAAATGGGATTTAATAATAGTGGAATACCTGAAGCTACACATTCTTATAAAGAGGGTTACAATAATAACATAGAAACAGATGTTAAACTCATAAAATACAAAATAAATCAGATTGAAAATAATAAGTTAGATATATCAGGGTATAATCTTTTTAATAGAGATTTAAATATGCGCAATGAGAAAATTATAAATGTTCGTGATGGTGAACAGGAAAAGGATACTATTAACAAACAACAAATGGAAGATTATGTTGAAAAAAGACTTGCAAACAATGAAAACAAGATTTTGCAAATTATTAAACAATCCAATGCTCAATTATGTAGTGTTGAGTCTATACATAATTTCTATTCAAATCTAAAAGACAATTACCAAAAGAATATTCAATTATTTGAAAGAACTGAAGGTGGA
>CABFPE010000475.1:0-11753 GCA_900660155.1 Hofstenia miamia
GGTAATAACTTGATTCTTGTATAAAACCTGAGAGACCTGTAGAGAATGCTTAATAGATTTTATCTACTCTCAACTGCCGTTTTTACTGTTGTATTTTTTTCTTTATATTATATCTTCATGAAAACCATTGCTTAAGATCAGCAACAATTCAGGAGTGCTTTCACTAGCACGGGGCGACAAGTAGCTTCTGGAGGTCTTTTGATTATCCAGTCTGAATTGTGGACCCATTAGGTTACGTATATGGTTAGATATATGGAAATAATAAACCTCTTGTTCATAGTTCAACACATACATGCACTTATACAACCTAACACTGTGATGATACCATGCCATTGGCTAGCATGAATATCTGGCAATTACAGATTATTTAATAGTGAGCTGAGAGATAACAATGAAAATGAGATCTTGTATTTTTCAATGTGAGATAGAAATTAAAAAGTGAGACAAATTGGGTAGCACCAGTCATTAGGTTAAGCACTTTACTTCTGAAGACTTCACTTCGGCTGGAAGCCATATGAATTGGTCATCTTGGATTTTACCTAAAGTAGTTGGTTACTTGGATGAATTACCAATGTTATATCTATAAGTTATAAGTTCTATGTTATTCTATTTTTCAGAATCATGGCTGTAATGTAAATGCTATTCAACCCTTCTGCAGAGTCAATTAAGTTTCTAGTTAAGTTACCCTATCAGCCTATGATTCTACCCAATTTTGCCACCTCATTTTGCTAAAAGTATTATTATTGACTGATACTAATCTCTCATTTTTGACACATAGTGTTTCTTAGTTGCATAATACAAATAAATCTAAATTAATATTATTGATCTAAATACAATATTTCTAATCATCATTTCTTCGATCTTATTCCCACTTTCCTCAACATTTGCAGATTATTTTTGGTTTATTTGGATGATGCTACAGTATCACCTGGTTTGAAGTATATCACAAGAGATATTGGTTCAGTTACTAATTTTCAGGTCTTCAGTTCAAATATTTTGACAAAATTTAGGATTTGGATTCGGTTCAATTTGAAGAATATTTGACACAACATTGTTTGTTGATTCAGAAACTGTTAGACAGAATATCAGTCATTTTCAGTTTTGATTCAAATATTTCAGGAAAATTTGGTTTTTGTTTTTGTATCAGATTTTGTTAGAATATATTAGTTTCACATTTCAGCTTCAGAAAATTCAGTTACCTAAAAAGTCTGTGCATAATTATATTCCCAAATTCCAAAAACTACAGCAAATTTAAAAAAACAATTAAGATAGGCTTTTATAAGTTAAATTGTTTTAAAAACAATTTGCACTGTTGGGAGAATTCTTGATCTTTAAATTTTTTTAGGTATTATAAAATAAATTTCTGCTAGGAATTTATTCTTGCTGGTATTATTGAAAAATTGTAATCATAAAATCTAACTTAATCTTTTCCATAATCCCAAAAAACTTTTCACTTTCAATTATTCAAAAAATAACTATCAAAAATTTAAATTTTTGGATTTTGAAATATATATATATATAAGATAAGCATTAAATTAACATTTCATTGGGATTTTTTAAATTTTTCAAAGGTTTTACTTTAATCATTCACCAAAACTCCAAAAATTACTTAAATAATTTTATGTACTGATTAATGGTATTGGCTAAAGTTGATATTCATACTTACATCTTTTCTGCCTGTTGTGAGATAGTTTCTGATCGCTGTAAGATAATGCATTGACAGCTTTAAGTACCAACCGTTTTGACCAATTGGTTAAATATCATTTATATTTAATGGCACTTAGATTTAAACCGAGATTTTAGACAGTGCTATTTCCAAAATCATGCAAAATATTGTTGACCACAAACTCTATAGTAATTTATTATGTTCCTTTATCTGAAAATAGTTGCTTAAAAAATTTCTTATATTTGATGTCTGTTCAAACTACTTTTCTCAATGCACCATTTATTGTCAGTGTCTGTTTTGAGACAGTTAGTATTCGTTTTAAGAAATGCCAGTTGGTAAAAAAGTTAGTACAAAACGAAAATTGCTTGTTATTTAGGATTTGCAATCGTGTTAATGTTAATTATAATTACATTCATTAATCATTACTGTTACTAGTTTATCATTGGAAACACAGCGCCAGTTGGTATTCATTAATTGAATTTTTATTCATTTATGTTTAAAAGGCTATATTGCAATATTAGATTTAAAGGAGGTGTGACTTCCGGTTGATATTCAAATGCAAAAAACAATCATCTATAAATTAAAATGAAAATGCAATAATCCAAATTACTAATCATTCTAAGAGTGACAGATCTTTACCTAAGTTTCCTACCAAGTATTAAAGAATATATATGAACAAAGCATTTGTTCAATATTAATGACCAGATAAGTGAAATCGGTTGATAATCAAATGCTGCTTATGCTTTTATAATTACTTACTTATTATTTATTTATTTACAGAGAGAGAGGAAGAGAGAATGTTTAAACAGTTACAAATTAGAAAGCTTGCAGTCTATACAGTAACAAAATATATACTTATTACATGTGCATCGGTTGTATTCATTAGTAAAGAAACTTTTGAAGGCTGAAATGTGATACATTGCTTGCATGCAATTTGACAAATAAGATAATCTGCTGAAGTAAGAATATTCCCGGGATTTTTTGCGTTTGATTTCAAATGGTTGCATGTCACCACGGCTCGTACAGGATAATTTACGGTCGGCATGTGAAATAAAATGCTGAGCCTTTATGTCATAATAACCGGATAAAATTTTGTTGAGAAACAGAAAATCATTGAGTTGTAGTAATAAGTTGACAGGCATCAGGTTTAAATATTTTAGACGATCCTTATAATCATTTCGTCTGCCAGCAATCCATTTAGTAGCACGCGATTGAAGTCTTTCAATCGTTATCATTTGACTTATATAAATGGTAGATAATACTCAGGTGCCATAGAGAGTGAGTTTAGTCAAAATGGCAGTAGCAAATGGGATGTTCCTCTTAAATGTCATAAGCGCTTTAGTGGCGCAAGCTATACGATTGTCAATATGCATTTTTCAGTTTAAATCCGATTATATGTATAATCCCAGATCGTTTACAATATTGGTAGAAGATAATTCGGTGTTACTAAACATAAATGTAGGCATATGTTTATTGGAGAAGAGTAAAAATTTTCCCTACGTTAAAGCTCATGAAGTTTATTTCAGCCCATCCAAATTTAGGTCAGGCAAATTATTTGACGTTGTTTTCGAGTCATCAGCAAAAAGGAGAGAGTTTGTGGCATTGCATTGATCGGATAAGTCATTTATAAATATTAGGAGAAAAAGGGGTCCTCAAAATTGAAACCTTTTACTTTTAATTATAATTAATACACATCGTGTAAATCTGTCATTAGATGATGTATAGAGTTTGCCTTTTTAAATGACGAATGTTCAGTGTAAGCATTGTAAGGCCATGTAGTCAATTACAGTCCAATTCAGCACCATATACGTACAGCGCTTCTTTAGGATTCTTCGTTCAAACTCTGGAGTTTTGTAGATCTTCATCAGGTGTGACTTGGCCAGGACTTTCCTCACTTGCCACACATTTGCAGATCCTACTACCACAATCCTTAGGGATTCATTCTTAAATGGAATTCAGAACTAAAATCGTCTAAAAAAATTGAACTTGATATAAGTGCCAGGGGCGTACACAGGATTTTCCGATGGAGGGTGGACGAAACCCCTCGAAAAAATTGGAAAATATTGAGAGAAGAGACCCAAAAAATGCATTTCACGACCTTAGATTTTAAATTTTTCATTTTTTATCCAAAAATTTTTTATTTATCCAGTCAAAATCATTTTTAAAAACCTGACGGGTGGACATTCCACCATGTGCCCCCTTTGCGCACGCCACTGATAAGGACTCAACTTATAATTCGAATTTTTAAATTAGATTCCAAATAATTCAGTCCCATTAAAACAAGTTTCCTTCATCCAAATTCTTGAAAATTTAAAATGTTCATTGGACCAAAAAGAAAATGATAATGAAGCAATTTGTTCTCAAAATTATAATACATTTCACAATTTTCAAGTATTTTATAAAAAGTTTATTACATACATAGTGCAACCAGTGTGTGTGTGAGCGGTAAATCTTGTGAAAATTGTAAAAAAAGTTAATCATTTTGCAAGAGTGCGTAAATCTAAATCTGGAAAATACTGTATGGAAGATGATTTCAATTTTGCACTTGCTTTAAAATTCAATGATTTGAAGTTTAAATTAATTAATGTAAAGCGCAGTAATGGGAAAGATTAGGAGTTAAAATTTGTTATCGATCCTGGGTCCATAATATCTATAAAGCCTAAGAAAATCTAGGCAAACAAAATTATCAAGAATGAGAAGAGTTGGGAGTTATTCAATTTGTAATATACTTCAAAGGTAAAATTCATAATAATAGTATGCGCACCTGTAATATGCACATACTCAAAACCAATATCTGGTGAAAACCTTTGAAACAGCATATATAGCATCCATTGTAAAATCTGTTTTACCAAAATTGACTTCAATTTATCGACCTTATAAGCATTCTACGAAAATGTCTCTGTTTCTTGAGAGTATTTTGTTTGATTATGTATTTATTCAATTATAAAAGAAAAGATTAGCAAAAGACAACATGGTTTTATGACTAAAAGAAGTGCAGTTACTAATTAATAACTTTTCTAGACAGAATTTGTGAAAATTCTGACTCCAATCCTTCTACCACAGCTGTATATTTTGACATAAGAAAAGCATTTAATTCGGTTCATCATAACAAACTGTTTGAATAACTTACTGAATTTAGCTTTGATGAGTCATTTATTAAACTACTTACTTTATATTTACTCAATCTATTTCGAACTGTTAGAATTGATAACAATTTATTTTCAAAATTTATCAATATTTCCAATTCAATCAGCCACTCTGAATACCTATTATTTGCTGATTCTTTAAAATAATACAATTTAATTGACTGAATTATTACACGATACGATCTCTTCAATCTTGGGCTTGCTTAAATTTACTTGAATTTCATGCTTTTAAAACTAAAATTATAACATTCAAAGGCAATGATACAAAGCTATTCTTGAACAATAATACTCATTGCTATAAAGACAACTGTTTATTGTACAGTTTAATTCGATTTCAGTTATGCCTTCTACAATTTCGCTGTCCGACTTAAAAAATTTAAGCAATGCCCAGTTTACCTCTGCTGGTGGTGGTCTAAAAAAAGACGCCATCATTTCTTTGCTGCGCCAAGCTGGCACTTTCCTTTCTACCTCGCTCTCGTCCTGGTGTGATATCATCCTTGTCTGAATCCCTCACAAAGCTTACCTCCTACAGAGCTGCTGCCTCACGTACTGTCTCATCTCTCCCCAATCATCCTGTTTAAGTTTCGCACCCGCGCTTGCTCCTCCTTCTGCTCTACCGCATCCTCCTAAGCAATCTATCCCTTCGTCTACTAAACTTAATCGTTCTCGTCCAGTTTTTGGTTTCAGTGTTTCCTGCCGTCTCCCTGCTGTTCCAATTAGTTCACTTCAGCGGCCTCCCCGCAAAGCTCATATCTATATTGGCAGTTTTGCTGTCTCTGTGTCCACCTCAGATGTTGCTGATCACCTTCGTTCCCCCTCGCTACANTTCATCAACTAACCGTAATCGTTCTCGTCCAGTTTTTGGTTCTAGTGCTTCCTGCCGTCTCCCTGCTGTTCCTATTAGTTCACTTCCGCCGCCTCCCCGCAAAGCTCATATCTATGTTGGCCGTTTTGCTGCTTCTGTGTCCACCTCAGATGTTGCTGATCACCTTCGTTCCCCCTCGCTACAATTTGATGATGTCATTTCCATTCCTCCACGTCTTGACTCACTATTTGTATCCTTCCATGTTGTCAAGAGTCTCATCTTGCACTCATGAATCCTGATATGTGGTCTGAAAGTATCTTGATTCATTATTACCGCCTCTCTGACGATCTTTTGGCCTTCATCCCCGCCGCCGTAATGCGCTTCGCCGTGACTGAATATCTCACTCTGATCTTCCTCTCCCCCCGTAACTCTGCCTTATTGCTTGCCAATGCCCACAGTCTCAGTTTTTACAACTTCTTCTTGTAGTCTCTTGTTGACCTCATTTTCATCACTAAAACCTGGCTTGATCCTGCCGTTGTTGACAGTATTGTTTTTCCCAACTCTATTCTTAAAGTTCTTTCTTGTATGGATCACCCCAGTCGTCGTCATGGATGTGTTCTCATTGCTTCAGGTCTTCCTCTCAGTTCTTCTGCAGGGTTAACTTTTACAGACCATCGTTCACGCTTAGATCCAGTAAGGAGTTAACACGTTACAATTTCTAAATTCCTATCATAAACTGGAAATTTTCAAAAAGATTCTAGAATTTTTTATATATTTTGATGCAGTTTGTTTGTTTTATTTTTTTATTGTTATAATTTTTTCGCTCAAAAGTAGATTTTGATCAATCCAAAACCGGAACACAAAAAGCTGGAAAATGTTATTCAGTTTACAATCATCAAAAATATTACCTCTTTTTATTATGCTTATGCAATGGCAGCAAAAAGCGTTTAATTTTTGGAAATATTTGCAGTAATATTTTTGTTATAATTGTTGTTTTCACAATTGAATAAAGTTTAGTACCAGTCGAATGTTCGGGCAAAATTCGGGCCTAATTCCATGTCTAATTTTGAATGTTATTTATTCACTTATCATCAGCTTTTTATTATACAGGATCTAATCTACGCGGGCATGGACGAAACGAAGCGTCTCCCATCAACCTTACCGTGAACATTTCCAACAAAAAATCTTACGCAATATACTAGATTCGATTCATTTCAAAAAAAAATATATATATATTAACCGGTTTCGATTCGAAAATCATCATCAGAATACTAAATTTGTGGGAATAATATTTACAATATACTACACTAAAATTTAATGATGTTGAAATTTTCATGCACTTAAAATAAATATATATGCTCATATTACTTTGTTGCTTGTTCAAAAATTGATCTGTTTATGATGCTTAATTATTAAAGCTTCTGTAATCTTCATATTGGGTGTTCTCATTATTAGATTAAAATTATAATATATTTCTGACAGTTGATGACTTGATAGATGTTAATTGATCCTAGTTTCCCCGATGTAAGAAATATTGCATTTTTCAAAATTGTATTTATAGACAAGTGAGGAGCATTTTTTCGATAGGATCCTTGTTCTTAAAACGTTCGGCAGTTTTCTTTGATTGCAAAATTGTTAACTTAGTTAATTTTAATCGTGTCTTAATTATCTTAATCCCTGTTTTTAAGAGATTTTAATGGTCCAAAATATATAGAAATTTCCAATATATTGGTATTTTGTCTTCATCATTTGCTTAGTTACTTTGAGGTGTACATAAGCTATTCAACATTGCATGTTGAAAAAAGTATACACAAATTCTTCAAGAATTTTTTAGTTAATGTTATTGAATGGTAAAAATATTAGGTTTTCTTTTGTAAAGCATATAACACGCGAATGGTGGCCATAGATAAGATCAAACCGAAAATGACAACTGAATGCATAAGCATCAACTTAATTAGAACAATCGAGATTAATCGAGCACGCTGCTTACGATTAATCTAATCTACTTGACAAGCACAATAGATTAATCCATCCGATTAATCTCGATTAATCGCCTTGACGATTAATCATGTTGGATCCCTGATTCACACTTCCCTTTGATGTTTATTGTCGCATTAATACATTATCAATCAAAATTTAGCTTAATCAATTAACAATATAATCCATAATAATTGATATATTTTAATTGACCTAAAATCATTTTTCTAAAAATTTAATTTATTGACTTTTATTTGCCCTAATTATATAAGGAATTTGAGAATCGTACTTCGTAATAACGACGTTTTTTGAATCGTTTTGGCTATCGTTATCACAGCTCTGCCACTGATTGACTGGGTCGGTATAAAATGACTTTGAATAGTTTGATTCTCTCTGAAAATCTGTAGAATAGTGTTATTGATATACCCTACTTACATGCTATTTTCATATTAATCATTGTTGAGGTTGAATACGAAGATTACGAGTAAACCTTTTCTAACTCATTTTATGGTATAAAGTCTTCTTGTGCTCGTCAATCCTAAACAGAAATAGAACAATTATTGTATGTATTCTATTTTGTATTAACTCTTATAAAATTTCCTAATGCAGAAAATGGCTATTAATTGATGATATAATTTGAAGATTCAGCTACGGATTTTCATTGCTCTTTCGTATTTATATTATAATGCTTTTTATCATTTGCGAATTTATTAGTGGATTTCTTCCCCGTGTATTATTAATTTTATTATTAATTTGTTGATTCATTTTTTACGTATGGTTTCTCAATACAAATTCCTTTACCTGTATGTATGCATTTAGCCCTGTATGACAGCCGCAAGTGCCAAAGATATTGCTGCTTCTTTGATAGATGTTGATAGTGCTGCTAATCGTAATTATTTAAAGAAAGCTTTTTACAATGCTGCTGCTAACCTCTTTTTTATGTTTGTTCTCGGTGCTCTCGTTGCAGTTTACTATGTTCTGAATATATTTTTACGACCTCTTCTATGGGCTGTACTTATCGGTACTTTCATCTTCGGATTTAAACAGAGATGTACTGAACTCGTGCAATCTTGGTTGCGAGGTTTACAAGAAGCTAATAGGCCTTTGATTATTGGTTTATTATTATTACCGTTTCAAGCGATTTTACAAGCTTCTGATATTTTGGGGAAACTTGTCGTCGACAGATTAAAATATATTTTTATTGGAATATTGTGTGGGTTGGTGATATTTGCGCTTTTCTTTTATCAACCATTTTTAGCAATTTATAATACAATATCTGAAATCACCAATTGGTTTTTTATACTTTTGGACAAGTTTTCGGTACTGTGGTTTAGGCATTTTTACTTTTATTCGTGGTCGATCATTCTTGCATACTTTGGACTGGTGTATGTTGCCCCTTCTTACCCAAATTTATCCTCATCAATAGAAAAGGCTTGCTTTCCCATATGGATGTTATTCGCCTTCAGTTTAACAATGCTTTGTGGATCGTATAAAATGTTCTTTCTTATTATATTTGCTGTTGTATTTAGCATTGGCGCTTACGTAGAAATAAAAAGCCATCTAACCGCCACTGATGACACGGATGATGCGGACGGGGAGAAATCTTCATCAAGTTCTGTCAACTTTATTGCAGAAAAAGGCTTTATTACAAATTTAAAGCGTTTTTTCCGCCAAATGAAAAACAGTTCCCATGTAGAAGTGGCTGAAGACTCTTCTAAGAGCCTAGTGACTTATTGCTTCTATTCTGTTTTTTGTGGCGTTGCAATCATCGTGATTTCACAGAATTCTTGGATATTGATTATTATATTTTTTTTATTCATTGTTTACTTATTGCGTAATTTCCTAAATTTCATTAGATTTCAAAGAACAATCTCCAGTGCCTTAGATGTTTACGGAATCAATGAATGGTTTCATAAACGTCGAACTGTTTTATTACCCAATTCTTTACACCGCGGCTTTCTAATCTATTTAAATGGAGATAAAAAGATCTCCGAAGCGCTTGAAGCTAGCATTGGAACTATTTTGAGCATCGTTTTTATAATATCTGTAATAGTTGGCGGTGTTCTGTTTTTCATTTCAATTTTGTTTCAAACTCAGTCTGAAATGTTGAATTTAGTGAAAATTGGCGGAGAAATCGCCTTGCAATTCAGACAAAAGTACCCACAGTATTTTAATGAGACTGATTATGTAGAAGATTTTATTACTTCTGCGGCCGAACAGGGTTACGAGTATGGGAGAACTTACATAGCTTCGTCATTGACATCCGAAGGGATCAATATGGACAATCAAACTTTAACAACTCTCTTAAGTGTCTACGATGAATTGTATCGATCATGGGTATCACGCAACACTACAAACGGCACAGACGCTTCAGTTATGAAATCATTGGATAAAAACGCCATTTCAACCGTATTATCTAACTTTTACAATTTAGCAGTTCTTCATATCGACAGTTTAACAAAAATAGCCAATTCAGTCTGGAAAGTTTTCGAAACAAACTTAGAATTATTTCGAAAAATATTTGGGGCGTTATTTTACACAATATTAACTAGCGGTTCACAAATTTTAAACTTTATTTTCTCATTTATTGTTTTTATATCAGCATTGTTTTATCTTATTTCCTCCAGCAATGAGGACTACAGACCAATGGAATTAATCGGTAAATTAATGCCGGATTTTGGACCACTTTTGGCAGATTCTTTTAGAGAAGCTATTAACGGTGTGTTCGGCGCGTCTGTAAAGCTTATTGTTTTTTATGGACTATATACTTGGATAATCCACTCGGTTTTTGATGTAAGACTTAAGTTCATTACCTCTGTAGTTGCAGCTTTACTAGCGGCTGTACCAATAATGGCTTCCTATTTCGCTTCTTTACCAGGTGTGCTTGAACTTTGGTTTGTTCGGGAGAAACCACTTTTCGCTTTCATATTTTTTGTTCTTCATGCATTACCTAGCTATGGCGGTTTCGATACTGCTGTTTATGCTGAAATTACGGGTGGTGGTCATCCTTACTTAACTGGTTTGGCAGTAGTTGGGGGAATATATTTTGCTGGGATTGAAGGCGCCTTTTTTGGGCCATTGCTGCTTTGTATGCTTATTGTTGCTGCCAAAGTGTACGTCAAAATAATTAAACAGTGAATTTTTTTTAATTTTTAATAATATATTTAGTTATTCCTATTTACATTTAGTTGTAGTATTTACAAATTTAGAAATTGATTAAATTCTTTAACATTTTTATTTTTAAGGTTTTCACTGAGCTATATATATATTCGCACATTTATTTGTTTTAGATATAAGATATGGTTTTAAGAGTGTAAGAGACCGGTTAATTACATGTTGCAATAATTTAATGCTTTTTAAACATTTTATCAATTGAAATCTATAAACTATCCTGAACCTGATTGTGAATGGTTCAATCTATTTCATAGGTTCGAATTTTTCTAATAAATTTCTTATATTTTTATTAAATGCCAGTCATTTTGATGCTTAACATCGACTTCAATCAATAGAGATGTGCAGTCAATATTTAATAATTATTCTATACTTTATCGACACTCATGCTGTCAAACCTTTGCCACCATGCATACCTTTAATAATTGAAATGATTTTGAATGTTAAATTTTATCTAGTTGATGACATGTTTATAAATCATTTCTACTGTGTTTACATTAGCTCTCTTCATTATTTTTAATATTTCAATTTTGCCTGTTTATTATACAGTTTAATTAGATTTCAGCTATGCCCCCAATTTCGCTGTCTGACCTCAAAAATTTGAGCGATGCCCAGTTTGCCTCCGCTGTTGGTGGTCTGAAGAAAGACGCCATCATTTCGTTGTTACGCCAAGCGGTCTCTGCTCTCTCTACCTCGACTCCGTCCACCAATGATGGCCCTGGCGTCATATCATCCTTATCTGACTCCCTAACAAAGCTTTCCTCTGACGTTTCCTCTCTGCAATCCCAAATGTTCTCCTACAGTGCTGCTGCCTCGCGTTCTGTCTCATCTCTCCCCAATAATCCTGCTCCGAGTTTCACACCCGTGCTTGCTCCTCCTTCTGCTCTACCGCATCCTCCCAAGCAGTCTATCCCTTCATCAACTAACCGTAATCGTCCTCGTCCAGTTTTTGGTTCTAGTGCTTCCTGCCGTCTCCCTGCTGTTCCTA
>CABFPE010000475.1:18652-35149 GCA_900660155.1 Hofstenia miamia
ATATATATATATATATATATATATATATATAATAGATATATACATATACTGGCGATTCCGACTACGAGTTATTTTGTTTTGATGTCACTCTTGCCAGCATCAATTCATTTTGTCTGTATGGTCTGAACGGGCTTCAAATTTCTGTCATTGCTATCTTTTACCCATACCTACAATATGAGATTTTTAAAAATTCAATTTTTTAATTTTAATTTTTTTTACCATAGCTGGTCGCGCCAGTATTAATAACAGAATTAAACAGATCCAGCAAAAATACGCCAAAATGTCTATAGCGCCATATTATATATATATATGTTATAGACGACCATTAGTAATAATAATTTTTAAATGGTTGCAATAGCAATCTGCCAATGTGTATTTCTTTAGTTTTTTTAGCTCAAGTAAAGGTCAATAAAATAATATATGTATTTAAAGTTACTCAAAATTTATATTTTGACTTGCGTAAATCATATAAATGTGCATATGTATATTTCGATTATTCAACTAATTTTTTTTATGTGCGAAAATGAAACTAAGAAATTTTAATATTGAGAAATATTTTGTTTATTGAAGCACTTGCAGTTCATAAATTCTATAATTTAGTCGTTTTTGCCTATTAAAATTGTTTGAGGAATTCAATAGCAAAAGACGCGTTTACATTTGTGCGTCAAGAGGAAAGTTAAACACAAAATAGATCGAAAATATATTCCGTTCCTCTCCTCCGTGCGCTTTCGCTTTCAATTTTGTGGGGTGTTTACATTAGGAATCTATTGAAATCGTCAAACGAATTCAACATGATGAACAGATGTAAACGCGTCCATGCGCTATTGACGAATTCCTCAAGTTGAAACATTGTAAACGGGGCTTAACCACCCGAGATAATTAGCAATGTGACGATCACGAAGAAATCGTGCGCGTTCGATTTCCTTGTGATCGTCACGTCGCTAATTCTTTCGGGTGGCTAGACATGCAATTCTTTCAAATGTGATAGATCACTTTTGAAACAATCACTAGTCTAACCATGGCCGCATAAATTTCATCGATTAATCGCCATATGAAGTCTGTAACTGTTGAATTTTTATTTCGCCAGTCTTGCTCAAAGACCGGCTGAGATTGACAGTTGGAAATCAACGCACATTCTGTTTTAAATATACAGTGTTGGCCATTAATTTCCGACCACCAAGTTTATTTTAAGTAAAACTAATATTTTTATTATTTACTGAAATTTTATTGAAATCATCAGTTATAAATTGAAATAAATATGTGAGAATGTTATTATAGAATACAAGAAATGCTGTTGGTTGAAGTTTATTAAAAAATTTACAGTTTGTTCAGTATTTTGTTGTGCCACCATTTGCTGCTTTGACAGCTTTGATATGTCGAGGCATGGAATTTATTAGTGACCGACAGTATTCCAAAGAGATTTCCTTGCACCAGGCCTCACGAATAACGTCTTTAAGATGATCTAGAGATGTTGGATTTCTTTTAGCCACAACTGTCTTTAATTTTACCCAACAATTTTCAATTGGGTTAAGGTCCGGTGAACACCCCGGCCAAGGACTTAAAACTGTAATATCATTCTCACGCAGCCAAGATTTGACCTCCCGAGACTGATGACATGGGGCGCCATCGTGTTGAAATACAGTACACCTTCTAGTTGTCATCCATTGGGGTACCTTTTCCTTGAGAATTTTCAAATATTCCTTAGAGTTTACAGTCTTCCCCTGTTCTACAAAATAAATACCACAACGGCCATTGGCACTTATTGCTCCCCAGACCATAATTGAGGGACACTTTTTAACTGCTGCTTTTGTGTATCGGGAATTATAACGTTCATTTTTTGGTCGCCGAACAAGAGATCGATGTGGGTTGAACTGCTTAATTTGTGTCCCATCTGAGAACATTACATTTGCCCACTGGTCTTCATTCCAGTTCTCATACAGTCTACAGAATACTAACCTATCATTTATATTTTTCTTTGACAAACGAGGTTTCAAGGCAGGCCGGCATGAACGGAGTCCTTCAACAAGAAGTCGTCGTCTAATTGTTCTTGGACTGACTATAACATCTGCAGGTAGGTTTGCACGAATTTCTGTACTTGATATTGAAGGATTAATGAGTACAGAGCGTCGAATCTTGTTGTTGGTTTGATGACTTGTGATCCTTGGTCTTCCTGGTTGCCTTTTTGTTGATGGGGATCCAGTTTCTTTGATTGTTTGAATGATATCATGTACTGTTGATTTTGCTAATGATAATCTAACTGCAATCTGACGTTCGCTATAGCAATCTTCCCACAAAAGTTTGATATTAGCACGATTAGCTTCACTAGTTGGAATTTCAACACTATCAAATATATGGCTGTTGTACCCAGTTATCTGAGTATATTACAACATTTAACCAGAATGTAAACTAATGAAATTCACTTTCCGTTCTATCTGTATTTTCATTGGGTGTTGTTATCGATTTACTGAGGCTCACAGACTCCCAATGTAAGAAATGCTAAATATAATACATTTTTGATATTTTTTAGCTGTGGTCGGAAATTAATGGCCAACACTGTATACTGGTTTTTAACGACATAACTATTTCTTTTCAATGAGAGCTTTTAGAATTGAGACCGAATTAGGCGTCGACGTTCAAGCTGAAAATGAAAAATCTGATGTGCAATGTAAGATTATAAAAGCAAGAGATAAATTTGTCAACAGCATCAAATTTCCCTCCATTAAAAAGCTAAAAGAAGCAGTTGATAGCAAGAAGATGGACTCAAGTTCTTCGCATTGCTACTCGGTACAATTGCATTCCGTTATTCATTTTCAATATTTAATTTATATTTCAAATTTGCTATGAGCTGCGTGCGAGCATTCAATGATTTCGAGGAAACGAATATAAATTGTATTTCATGTATACTGATCTATTTTTTAACGTTTATATCTCTGGGATGTCTTTAGGTCACTACATCGCTGTTCGATCTGTTAAGTAGTCGTACTCCCATTGATNCTAACCTATCATTTATATTTTTCTTTGACAAACGAGGTTTCAAGGCAGGCCGGCATGAACGGAGTCCTTCAACAAGAAGTCGTCGTCTAATTGTTCTTGGACTGACTATAACATCTGCAGGTAGGTTTGCACGAATTTCTGTACTTGATATTGAAGGATTAATGAGTACAGAGCGTCGAATCTTGTTGTTGGTTTGATGACTTGTGATCCTTGGTCTTCCTGGTTGCCTTTTTCTTGATGGGGATCCAGTTTCTTTGATTGTTTGAATGATATCATGTACTGTTGATTTTGCTAATGATAATCTAACTGCAATCTGACGTTCGCTATAGCAATCTTCCCACAAAAGTTTGATATTAGCACGATTAGCTTCACTAGTTGGAATTTCAACACTATCAAATATATGGCTGTTGTACCCAGTTATCTGAGTATATTACAACATTTAACCAGAATGTAAACTAATGAAATTCACTTTCCGTTCTATCTGTATTTTCATTGGGTGTTGTTATCGATTTACTGAGGCTCACAGACTCCCAATGTAAGAAATGCTAAATATAATACATTTTTGATATTTTTTAGCTGTGGTCGGAAATTAATGGCCAACACTGTATACTGGTTTTTAACGACATAACTATTTCTTTTCAATGAGAGCTTTTAGAATTGAGACCGAATTAGGCGTCGACGTTCAAGCTGAAAATGAAAAATCTGATGTGCAATGTAAGATTATAAAAGCAAGAGATAAATTTGTCAACAGCATCAAATTTCCCTCCATTAAAAAGCTAAAAGAAGCAGTTGATAGCAAGAAGATGGACTCAAGTTCTTCGCATTGCTACTCGGTACAATTGCATTCCGTTATTCATTTTCAATATTTAATTTATATTTCAAATTTGCTATGAGCTGCGTGCGAGCATTCAATGATTTCGAGGAAACGAATATAAATTGTATTTCATGTATACTGATCTATTTTTTAACGTTTATATCTCTGGGAGGTCTTTAGGTCACTACATCGCTGTTCGATCTGTTAAGTAGTCGTACTCCCATTGATCATCCTCTTTGTGAAGAATGTGCTGATCAAGTTTTAGCAATGATGGATGAACACAGTAACAATCTAGAAGAGGAATGCGCTGAATACGATGTAAGAACGCAATATTGTTTAACTTAAACTGAGTTTTTCATTGCATGTTATTTTACAAAATGCTTTACTCTTGAAGTATAATTTGAGCATATTTAATTTTACATTTGCAGCTATTTGGAAATGTGGGAGTTTCCAGTCGTTTTTCAATTTATTATGAGCAAATGCATGTTCTGATTCATTTATTTCTAACGAAAATTCTGTGGCTAGTAGATTGTTTTTTCCTTTAAAATAAAGTGCATCTCGTCATAAAAAATGTGATTTTTTCGTTTCTCATTGCTAGAAATGGTTGATAGATGTCTTCGATCTAATGAACAGAGCGTGAAAATATTTCAATATGGCTTACATTTTAATCTATCTCGTGCTTGACAAACTCATAACTTGCAATAAAATAGATTTTTAGTGTTTTATAGTAATGAATTGAATTGTTTTTCCTATTATTCTTGCCTTGTTAAAGCGATTTATCCCTTAAGTGGCATATCAAAGGATTGTGCGCTTATCTCCCCACTCCAATTAATATTATATTAATATATAAAATCAAGTTTAAAAACTTATATTTTTGTATTTTTAGACATTATTAAATGATCTTAAGAATCAGAAAGAAGAAATCGATGTTGATGAACTTGAATCGCAAATAAAGGCCTTGGCGTAACTAAATGCGCTTATTAGCAAATGGTATTTGTGTTTTAGACTTGAAGAGTCAGAAATTATGGAAAAGCTACAGAAGCTTTTTGAAGAGAAGAAATTGTTAGAAGTAGAGGAATTGAAAGTAGAGCAAGAAGAGAAAGAGTTGTTGAAGGAGGAGGCAAAGTATTAATTCTTAGTATTCGTTTGGTTTTTCAATATGCTGTGCTTTAGTTATTACCGACAGTATGTGCAAAGCAAATATGAAATACTTCGACTTGAAGATCAGCTTAAGAGTCTAAACAATCAATTAACTTTTGCACAAACTCATGCTAACGCCCTTGTGCAAACTAATATTTTTAATCTCACTTTTCATATTTGGTACCAAGGTAAATTTGGTAAGTTTTTTCCAATCTTGACTTATAAACGTTATTAAATTCATCGATTTACATAATCTATAAAGTAATCTATTTTTGGTGTACTTATTTTATGTGCATAAATAAAATATTTGACTAATTGCCGCACTTGTATATGCACCGATAGAAACATCATTTCATTGGAAAGATTGAAAAATACATACTTAGTGGACAGTTTTTTGTCGAAAAGATGCGCTAAAATGCGTTTCATATTCTTTCTGATCTTTATTTCTTAGTATGGTGCTTTCAAGTTGCTAAACAAAGTTGAGCAACAAAGGACATTAACGTTGACCTTTCAATAGAACTTTGTCTAACCGCAGCGTTTTGTTCAAGAATAGATATAAAGTATAAAGTTGTTGCCATTAGTGCAAATCGTAGTGTTATTTAGTCAAATGCAACAAAACCTTCTGCATTCACAGAAATTGAGAATTGCATTTAAGCGAACTATACGGCCCCAATTTTTCGACAGTGGAAAATTCAATAGAATTGTATTTGAGTTTAATTTTTTAATAATTATTTAACATTGCATTAGCTATTTTTTAATCGTTTGTAGACGAATAATTTTCCTGCCCTTGCAGCATAACGAAATAATTTTGTCAAATTGTGTGACACCGTTTTATAGTGAGTCGGGGTTACTGTACCAATAGACAGACTTAACAGTAGGTAAAGCCATCATCCGAGTCCAGATTCAACCCCTAGAAGTGCGGCTACTAAGTTCGACTTAATCATGAGAATCATCTGGCTATCTCGCTATCCCTGGCACGCAGAACGCTGATCTGTGTTGAGTCTGATCAGCGGAGTGAAGCCGAAGACCGAACTTCAGTTGAGAAGAATTGCGCCTTTCTCGCTTTGTCCAACCAAGGCTACCAACATTTGTAACTTAGTGAGTTTCTGCTGCAACCAAGAAAGTAGTGTGCGACACAGAAAAACTTCCTCACATGAGGCACAGCAAATAGCTAGCTCTTGGCCTATCTCATTGGCCAGAATAAAGCAAGTTATCCCTTTCATGACTGCTCCATAGGACACACTCATAAAATGAGCACCAGCAGCAGTCTTGCTTAGAGTGTTTTCACTGTGTCGCCGTTAGTATTTCATTAAAAACCGACAGGCTACGCGACTTACCGCCTCCACATGCAAAAGGCGCACATGGCAACACGTTCTTCTACCCCATTGTTTACCGTCCATTGTTATTACGGGAGGACACCTATGTTCTCGTCCATTATTAGTTCAGTGCAAACGAGGAGGCTACCTTCTGAGACGATTTACGCGCTCTGCCCTTTCCTTTCACTTATAGTGAGTAAAACTTTTTACACTTGTATAAAATATGTAATTTATTTTTACAGTTAGTAGACAGGAAAGCTAAGCTTAAATAAAGAAATCAATAATAATTAAATACGCATAATATGACACATCATCTCGTAAGCAACTCAATTTTAGTTATTCTCTTAAAAGATTGTGTGGTAAATGTCAAAATTTATGGTCAAACGGTGATTAGGATAAAGAAGGTCATTTACTAAACAATATATTTAAGGTATGGCGAATATATACGCGCGTGATCGCACAACAGCAGATTACACAAAATTATATGTTCAGCTTAATATTTCAGTGCCTTAAAAAATTTCAATTTCCTTTGGTTGTACTGAATATTTTTATTTATTTTGTCATTGAATGTTTCGAAAAACCAGCATGTCGTGCATAAGAAGTGTTCGTCGCTAAACTATTGCATGCTTTTAAATTATGGTTTAGAGCAACATAGAATTCGTTTAGCCATTGTTCCATCCACTAGAATATGCACCAATGCATGTTAAATATTGTCCGTTGATCACAATGTCAACAATTTATAAGCATTGAGCGCTATTTAAATTCACTCCCAAGTGTAAATATTTTGAACAGCACATTATTAACCGCTTCGGGTTTTTAATGTAAAAATCCATAAGATATTATGCCTTTATCTGTATGTTAATCATAAATTTCGCTTATTCTTCCTTTGGAGACACATGTTCCAATCATACCGACAATGAGGTCTACTTAATAATCATGTCAAATTTATGAAGTGAGACTCTAATATAGTGTTAATGAACAATGATTTTTTGTTTAACTTTAGAAGTCACACATGTTGTTAAAAAGGATTGCGTGAATTTTGGAGTGTTGTTTAATATTTTTGAAATTTTAAAATTGGTAGCTGACACAGACTGTCATTATTGCATAGAGGTAAATTTTAACGGTTGAATACGCACTACGCGAATACTGCCAGGTGACGTCGTCGCATAGAATCAGCCGTTTTGTCGCGGTTTTCAAAACAACTGTTAGTATACTCTTTGCAAATATTCTAATTAAACAACTGCAAAAATGTCCTCTTGGTTTCCTCCTAAATTAATTCATTTTCAAGAAGTATTACTAGGACGATTATTTATTAACCTAAAAATTTAGTATTTTGACCTTAAAAATCTAGCATAAAACTAAGAAATTTTTACCTTAGTTTGACCTAATTATAAAATCAAATTGTTTTCAAGCTGACTATTTATTACTTAAAACGTGTTGTAAAATACTTTTTACAAATAAAAACTATTGTTTTTAAAGTTTTCAAACAACGAATCCTATGTTAACTGTTTGCGGAGCTGTGAAAAACTTTATTTAAGGAATGGCATTAAAATATCTAGTTTATCTTGAATTTAAATTTTGCCAAGGATTTTCCTAAAACTGCATACTTTCATTGTTATTTTAGTTTTTGTCTACCAATAGGCAATATTGATTATCTTCGGTTTATTACAAACCTTTTTCACTTTAAATGCAAAATTCGGTCTGCATGGCTGTTGAGGAGGACTTCTACTTAGGGAGGGGGAGAGGGGGTACATCTATTTTACATTTGTTGCTCGCGTATTTATCAACTGTATATATGCAGACCTTCGCCAAGTTGCTCAATATTGTAGTTTGTGTTCAATAACATTCAGAATAAATTTTAAATATATTACATATAAATAAGGATTTAATGTCGCTGTTTACTTAAAGACTACCAATCACTTCTTACACAATGCAAACTTTCAGTTATCAAGACTTTAGTGGAGTTGGATAATAGCGTAGCATCATTATTTCATCTTTTTAGTACGTTTGCAACAAATTGAGGAGTCAGTTTTTGTGGAGAAATTCGGAAAAATGTGTTTGTTTCTAGAATATTTGTGTTATTGGAAAACAAATATATTCTTTTAATGTATATTATTACAAGAATTAATAAAACCTTGTGAATTACTGACTGCACATAACAATCAGCTATTTATTAAGATGTTAACAAACTCAATGCAACGTTTATTTGTTGCAATAAATTTGTAGTTTATGAAAGCTTGACACACAGGTTGGATTGTGTATCATTGCTTTAAAAGACAGAGGTAGAAGCATTATGTCTTTAGTGGAGGTGATAAAATTAACATACAGGTGTTTTTATTTTTGGTGAAATTATTTTAAATTGCTATAGTTTCCCTCTTACATTCATCTACTAATTCAAGTGTTATTTAATGATATTTAGGCACAATAAATGGATTTCGTCTGGGCACTCTTCCTGATGATGGTGAACGTGTAGAATGTCAAGAGATTAATTCTGCTTATGGGCAAGCCTGCTTGCTGCTTTATTCACTCGCCAAAAAAATCAATTTGACTTTTGAACGTTATCGGTAAGTATAGTAAATCAGCATAATTTTTAATTCGAAAATGATATTGAAAGTTCTAAGAGACTTCCTAATATCATGTCATTTGAACTATAGGAATCCAATCGTCTAGTTGGGTTAATCCTATTGGAATTATCGAAAATGCACTATTTGATGCATTATATAATAGGTGTAGGCGTGTGCCAATTGGTTAAATGCTAATGAGGTCGGTTGACATCCTGCTTTTAACCAGATGAACATGAAGTAATGAGTCCGTCATTAGCAAAATATGTATACATATTTTAACGTATTAAATATAATTTTATTATATATATATATATATATATATATATATACCAATATTTTACGATAACTACACTATAGTCAAACCCGCACTGCTTGAAACTGTACTTTTAGAGGGTATACCTGTGTTTTGAAATAAGTTTCAACAAATTCAGACACGGGAACCTTACATATGTGATACTACAGATTTGATTGTGAAATCTATGAACGCCCAAGATTTTTTGTCGACAATATATTTATAGTCCTAAAATAACTTTGATAATTTGTATGTTCCTGTAATGCAATTAGACGAGGGAAGCAACTTGAAATTTAAACTGGCTCAAAGTCATCTACATTGCTACCTTATCAGATTCTTTATCAATATTTGGTGTTTTCCATTCCTAATTGCGTCAATCTGTAAGATTTCCTAATTATTTGATATGTATCAAATTTTAAAAGAATGTTTCGCCTCTGAATTTAAATTGTTTAGAACAGTGTAATAGCAAGAATGTCTTTCTGTAGAATTACTTTTCCATATAGAATTTACCAAAAAATTAATAAAATTTGACATTTTTTCGAATTTAACGACTGATTCTTTTTAAGCACTTATACAGATGTACTGCTGTGCTTAGAGGAAACTGCTTTGACAAGAGTTTCAGCAAAACTTTAGTTTAATGTACGAATAATTGCTTTGTTTGTAGTAATACGCATTCAATTATAAAATTAAGTTTTTGCTAGGTTCAATATGTCAACTTACAACTCTTTCCCGATAACATACTTATCACGGGCCATTGTTACTTAAATTACTTGAGTAAATTGAATAATATATCTAAGTATCTAAGTTGTGCACTTGATTGCCGAGAGAATGAAACAATTGAAGACTTAACTACAACAGAAGAAGCAAGCATTCTGTAAAACAAATGAGATTCCTTTGGATCATGCCTACCATTTACTTTATAATAAATCCTGCATTGATGCTCTGATTGATTTTCTGCAAATTTAAATTCACAAATTTTGATTCCATAAAGAGCAATCTTTAATTTATATACAATCGGCTCTACCTTCATATTTGGGAGCAATAAATTGTAAATCTGTTCCAGCTGTAGATGAATTTAGACAAATGATATCATAAACTATTTTGCAGTAAATATCATTTTTATTTCATTTATTTTATGTCATTTTCACTCTAACGAGTTTTTCCAATGCATACATACATTGGTTCAATTTAGCTAATGGAAACGAAAATAGATTTTAAAGTTTTCACTGAGATATAATTGCCGTTTTGTAGTTTTTTTGTATTTTCCTTAGAGTTGGGGATATTGACTGACTGTTTTTTCTGCTTAGGCTTGTACCCTTTGGAAGTCATTCTTATATTGAAGTATTACCGGGTTCTCAAAAGGGCCAAAACAGTAGCACTTTACGGCAGCTTCCTCTTTATAATGATGGAAACTTTACCTTTTTGTGGGATTCTTCTTTCGACGATGCGCAGGTTGCATTTCTAGACTGTCTAAAGCAATTCAAAACATGTATCGAGAAAAACAGTTCTTCAGGTTTGTATTTTTAGTGCCAAATTGCAGAGTAATTCATTTCAAAAGTGAAATATGTAGAATGTTTGAGACGTTTCTTAGATTTAATCATTCCTTTTTGTTTGCCAATCTGTAAATATTCAAATTCATAGTTGGTTGAGCCAATAGAATCAATACTTTAGAATTTCCGAAATTCGATTAGTTAAAAGTATTTAGTTAACTTCAAACTGCTCATTGTATCTTTTTTTGAATCCTGAGATTCGCACACATCTATAGATAAGTGTGCTTCCATGTCATGGTGAAAATGGATGATATAAATTTTCCTGTTTGAAGTATATGAAATTATCAACTCTTTTCAATGGCAATTTCGATGTATGCAAAGCCTTTCAAATTTTCCTCATAGCTAATGTTGAGATAATAAGGCCATAATAGCCTCAAATATTTTGTTTTCTGTTGTCTACCTACGCCGCTTCCAGGCGCGTAATGCGCAAATCAGAAGTCGTAGGCGACTTCTGACGTCGTGCAAAGGCGCACCTGGAAGGGACTTTGACGCACAAGCTTGTAACATCTGCAAATATACGAAATGGTTGTAACCATGATACGATACCTGAAAAAAATTCGATTTTTTTTCAAATGTATAGCATATAACATCTTACTAAGGTAATGAAATCTTACGTAGTTAAATCAATCCTTGCTCAATATTGCATGGAAAATATTTTAATTAATGAAACTACGAAATTATACTGATTTATATCTTATATCATTCAACAATTGAAATATCTCAATCAATAATTTTGTCAAAATCGCTTATAATTTTTAAGCATGACACGAAATTCATAAGGCAAAATATTGAAAATACAAAAAGTCATTATTGCAAATGGTTATCAGACTTGATCTCAACATGACGTGGGAATATCTGATTTGTTATGAACTTTCTAAAAATTTGTTGACCAGTCTAATTATTGATAAGTTTGATCGCACTCCCAGTGTGACAGCTTAGTCATTAATTTATTAAAAATCTAATTATTACTGAAGTGTTTTTAATGAAGCAATGAATTTTCTGCAAAATGTGGTAACCGTGACTCCATGTAAATTGTTTAGTTTAATTCAAAATTCAAAACTGTTAAAAATGTTGATCCTTCGGAATACCTTTGATTCAGATTTCTCTAAATCCATGATCCAATACAACTTGATGATATATTGTTTCGGGATTATTATTCCTTATTTCGTATAATGCTGCATTTTAGAATTCTATTTGCCTTACTCAATATCGGGAAAATTTATAAAAGATAAACAAGACATGACTCAGAATTCTACTGGCGGACATTCCAGAGAACCTGACGGCTACAGAATCACGCTTGAAGGCAACAATCATGTGGTCTGGACGAAAGCTTGCAAACACATGCTCACCAATTTGAAGTGGGGACTGGCTTTTGTTTCATCGCAATATTCCGAGGTCCGCTAAAACATTCGGCGATTTATAAAGAAAGTTCTATCAAAATTTACTGTGATTTATATTTTTGTAGTGTTGTATTTTACCAGAATATTATTGTTGCATTAAAATATTAGTGCGATTTAGTTTAGCGAGTAGAATATAATTTCATATTTCGTATATTTTGATATAAATATTCTATACTACTACTACTAAAAGATTTTATTTAGTCATGTTTCAGACTACAAAATATTCATAAAAGTTTGTATTTACAATTAAGACAGGAACAAAATATAAAACGGCTACACCTTCCCGAGAATAATAATCACGTAAAAAATTAAAAAATAGCACCGTTAACGTTTGTTTAAAAAATCTAGGTCTTTCATAAATTGACAAATTATACTTGGATTGGAGAAAGTTCACGTAATAAACATTTCTTGTGAAAAAAGAATTTTCTGTTCCTTTCAAACGAGTTTTTTTGTGCTGTAAATTTGAGTCTAGTACTACTGCATAAACCAGGTCGTAAATTTTCTGCAATACTGACATATTTCCAAACGTCAACATCATACGTACCCGTTACTAGTTTATTGAATAATAGGATATCATCAAATTGCAATAAAAGGTATATTAGGAAAAGATTCAACTTTAACAAACGGTCGCGGGAGTCCATTGAGGATCAAATAATCCACTTTGAAGCCCGGGATTGTAATTTCTCCAAACATAATAAGTTGCTGACATTGGCATGCCAAACAGAACAATAAATCAGAGTTGATGGAATATATGATCTGTAAAGGTTAACTTTTGTAGTAATAGGCATAGAATAAGGAGTACGTTTCAACCTCAAAAGGATGTAATTTGCAGCGTGAACTTTGGACTGAATATGAGACTTCCAGGTAAGATTAGAAGTAATAATAATACCCAGGTCCTTTATTTTATCATTTATATTGACCTGTGCTCCTTGAAAATCAACAAACACAACCTCTCTATTTAAAAATAGCACAGTTTTGTCAGAATTGAAAAGATTCAAAAGCAATTTATTGCTACAAGAAAAAGGTACAAAAACTATAAACTACAAAAAGCTATTTACAAATATAATAAATATATATAATATTAAAATGTGTGTGTGCATTTTATACATAATTTTCAAATGAATGTAGTGTATTATTGTTATTTAGTAGGCATTGTCTATTAAAACCATAAAATTCGAAATACCCCAATCAATAACTCTTTGACCGTCTTGGGAAATGTGTTCTATTAAGTTTGAAAACATTTTTGCGTAATCAGCAAACAAAAAAGTTGTACAATTGTTGTAAATCATTTATAAACATTAAAAACAACATGGGACCCCTGTGGAACTCCACTTTCTAGTTCCATTAAAATCGAATTTATCCCGTTTATTGTAACAAACTGTCTACGGTTCCTTAAATAAGACGCGATAAGTTTTAGTATTTTACCACCAACTCCAAACCCGTCCAACTTTTGTAACAATAAGTTGTAAGGAACTTTGTCAAAAGCTTTTGCCATATCTAGATAAAGCGTGTGTATAGACCTATTTTCGTCAATAGATCTATACAATTTGTCTAAATAAAGCAAAAGCTGAAGCTGTTTCGGAGAAATTTTAGTTCAATCAGCTGAAATAGTTTACGAAACAAAACGAGAAAGCTTGGGCACAATGCTGAGTGGTCGATACCTTGTAATGTCCAATCGTGATCCACTTTTATGAATGGGGGTGGCACGAGAAATTTTCCAATTGTCTGGAAAAATTGAAGTGCTTAAAATGTGTCTGAACAACTGGAGAACATGCGGTGATAATTCTCTTGCAATTCACGCAGGAGTTTTCCAGGAATTAAATCTGCACCAGTACCCAAAGAAGCCCTGCTGAGTGCATCTATCACTGACTTAAATAATTGACTCAAAACTTTTTCCGAGCACATTAAATCTACACAGAAAAAAATTGCTGCTGGCATAAGAACTATTTCTCAGGTTGCTGACCTATTACCTCCTCATGCAATAATTCAGCTATTCCACGCATTTGTTATGAGCCACCTAAATTACGGGAGTGTACTATTTTCAAATTTGAGCACATCATTGATAAATAAACTTCAGCTGCAATATAAATGGGCTTTAAATGTTTGCAAAAGAAATTCTAGTAACACCAAAAATTATATTTTGGAAACGTGTCCTTCTCCTCAACAATTAATACAAATCAATATTGCTACATTATTTTTCAAAGCTGCTAACGAAATTCCGCCTTATGATAAGATAAATCTCCCTGAATTCAAGAAAACTTTCAATAGACGGTCTAAGAAATATGTTGTCACTAGGTTCAGACGTAAAGTCAAAGAAAATTCATTTTTAAACGTAGCCACAAGGCAATGGAATAATCTACCTAACGAAATTAAGCATATTACAAAACTGAAAGAATTCCGAAATAGTGTGAAAAGATTTATTCTTAAGCAAAAATTCAACTCAGGAAGATCTTGGACAGGGTACAAATTCTATAATAGCAATTACACAATTACTAGAATGTAGACTTATTCTTAGCCTTCTTAGCAATGTATAGGTTTGTAAATAGTATGATTTTGTTTTATTTTTTTTTAATGACGCTATTTTGAGAAGCCATCAGTTTGTATTAATTGCTTTACCTTCTCTTAATAAAGATTGTCTTATCGTATCTTATCTTATCTAATATCGCTATCATTTATAACAAAAATCCGTGTCTATTTCAGAAATGTCATTTTCGGAATAAACAAAACCAAAAAACACATTAAAACCATCAGCAATTTCTTTGATCGTTCCAAAATATTTATTTATTTATTTATTTATTTATAAAGTTAGTGCTTTCTACAATATAGAGAGAAAGGGTACAAAAAGCCACTACTAAGTACTAACTGAATTGTTTCTATTTCTTTGTTGCAGAGGTAAAGATAGTGATATTTCTTGGTTACATTTCAAAAAGAATTTTTTATGATTATTTAAATAAGTTCTTAGTCATTAATTTTAGATTGATAATAGAAGAATGATTTTATTTATTGAAGTAATTCTTTGACTGGTAAGATAATTCTTTCTTGGCGCATTCTTGATAAAATTAGTCACTTTCTTTTTAAAAAATTGAAACTTTTTTTCAGATCGAGTATTGTTATTCAATTTATTCCATAATTTTACTGCAATATTTATGAATGAATTCTTCATAATTTTGCTTCTAAATTTCTTGCATTGATATGTACCACGTCTAAAATTAAATTTTAGGGAGATGTTATCTTTCATTTTATAAATTATTTCCAAGATCTTTTGTTGCATGATATCATCTGGATACAATAACATATAATCTTTTGCCAATTTTCTTTTAATTCGATTATTATTGCTATTGATCATGTTGTTCAACCAATTGGAAATCTTATTTAATTTTCTTTTACAATTTTCACATAGATTTGTTAGCAAGTAACAAGAATACGTTAAATTTTGATACAACCATTGACTTAACACTAGAACTCCGAAAATTTGATACACCCTTTAATTCCTAATCCAGTCATAAATGACCAGTATTTGTGTAGCATTTATTACATTGAGATTTATACAGGCATTCAGGTTCAGATTTAATAAACACTGCTACTGCTATCTGACGCAATATCCCACATAATTTGATTAAGAGCCCGTTTTGCTGCTTCTCTTGCCATTAATTCTTAACTAAAACGATCAAAACTGTTAAATACATGCTCCATAAATATAACTACACAAACGTATTAATGATTTTTAATATCTAAGTCTGTCTGTTTTCCGAAAATGTCGTTCTTTACAGTAGAATTAGTGAATATAGGTGTAAACTTGTAAAACATTTTACATGTAGGGAAGTAGTTGTTTAGCAATTGCATCAAAAACGGTCATAAATGACCGGTTCGGAGTTCTAGTGTTAAATATCATTGCGATCCATTTTCTTGGTAATAAATCTGTTATTTTTTTAAAAAACTTGATGGTACCAGCCATTTTTTGAATTAACAAATTCATATGATCTGTGAATTTTAGTTGACTGTCAATTAACACTCCTAAATATTTGATTCTTGGTTTCTCCATTATTTCTTTGTTGTTGTTAAGATAAAATTTTGGCTTTGTTTCGCCTTTTGTTAATTTATTCATCTGCATAAAAGTAGTTTTTTCAATATTTAGAGACATCATGTTTTTGTTATAGTAGTCATGTATGAGATATAAATTGGATTGTAGTTCATCGATGTTTGTTGTATAGATTAATGTATCATCTGCATATAACATACATTTTATATTTATGTGATTTGAAATATTATTTATATAGATATTAAACAACAAAGGACCCAAAACAAAACCGTGCGGAACACCCCTTTCAATTTTCAAAAGATTTGATGATTCATTTTTAAATTGCACAAATTGATATCTATTATTTAAGTAATCATCAATAAGTGAATAAGAAGTAAGGTCGAAGTTG